>JAQIUU010000142.1:0-13670 GCA_034694545.1 Mesaphorura macrochaeta
GTCAATATAATCCTAGGTTAGGTTAGTCAAGTAACCTAAACTAAAAATTGGTCTCAATTCTTGTTAGCTAGAATCTTTACCTTTGACCTTGCCCATTGACAATGATAATGCCATTTCTATATTTCAAGTTCAATGGGGCGTATTTGTCTTGGCGATCCGCAAGTCACGTCTGCTTCTACGAACGTGCTGCTAGTCGCATGGCGTCATACACGCCCAGCGTGGCGCGGCAAGCGAGGTTAACGACCTTCTGGATCCGTCTTGCGTTGAGCGTGACGACCATCACAGGCCTCACGAGGGCTTCTGGGCTCCTCATGCTCGTTGACAACGCCACCATGGCCAACATCGGCGCGTACATTTTCACAGCCTTGAACGCATCGCAGGGCGTAAGCATCTTCCTCATCCATATCCCACATCGTCGGCTCAAAAGGCGCGCGCACACATTTCGGAACCGTGTTGAGTGGATTCGGGACTGCGGGCACGAGGACAACGAAGACTAACACGAATAACAGCTGAACCGTGCTCTATAAATCAAACGAAAATCAACTAAAAGTGCAAAGTAAAGGATTTCACAAAGTAAAGTACGGGATTTTAAAATGTAATAAATTAGTTAGCAAAAAGCAGGCGGACGAAACTTAATGCTGAATTGAAATACAAATCTAATCAATTTGTTTGTGTGTTTGGTAGTTTAGTTTAGTTGGCTGAACATCCGCCCAGTCTCTGAAATTTAGGTCATGTGGTCCATGATAATGGCAGTTATCCGTGTCGACCGTGGAGTGACAACCAAAGCGGAGGTGCAGCACATTAACTTGAACCTGGAATCGAGAATCGAACCCTGAGATTTTCGAGACTGTTCCCTGCATTGACGACTAAACGTTTTACTGACCTAACCTAAACCTAAACTGGAAATCGTGGTGATTCAATTTATTAACTGGTTGAATGTTGACCCTTGACCGTTCAACACAGAGACTTCACCCAGATGCTCACAAAGCCTTTGAAGTGCGATCAAAATCCAAGAAGCCTCCACGGCCTCACGCAGCGATTGCTGCAGAAGTTTGTAACTTGTAGTTTGCAACTGCTCGGCAAAGCGGAACCGAAGTTTCTCTTATTCCCTACTAATATTATTTTACCGATTGGCCCCAAAATTGACACGCACACACGCACATTTGCACAAGGTCCTAAATCGTCGATAATTGGCTCGCATTCCTAACTCGCTACAATGGAACTGACCCTGCTCTTGTTATGGCACTTTACGGCTCGATCGATTACGAACAATTCCGATTACGATCGGAGCCCACCATCAGCAATTTTTGTCCGCTTTTCTGGTTAGGTGAACGCACAGAGCAATGCGGTGTAGTGGGGGAAAGGTAAGTTGAGACGAGCCAAGGTGTTTTCACCTGAAAGCATTGCCAAATTGGCCAGGTCTAGGCAACTCAGCCTTTTTATTGAATCAATTCATTGCTTTTAATACAACTTCACCTGACTTGTGCTAAAAGTGGGAATGGGAATGTGTGATATAAGTTGCCCAATGGCATGGCCACATGCCACGTGGCCGTCACCTAAAATTAAAGTCCAAGCAGGTTGATTTACTGGTTCCCGAACGTAAGCCCAGCCTAACCTGAAATGAAATGACAATGAAATGTGAGTTGATCAACCTTGGTACCAAGTTCCATTAAAGAGAGAATAAGATTAAAATACTAGGTTATAGTCACCTTAAACTGACAACGATTAAAGGTATTGGCGGTGGTTTGACTTCTGCTGGCACTCTGCAGTTGGTCTCTGCTCCCTTGACGCCATCGCACACAAACATGGACTTAGTGGTGACGTTGATGCGACTCGGACGCATAAAGAGCTGGAGCCAACGGTGGCTGTTGTACGACGTGTTTCGAGGTGGTGGTAGGACGAAGGAGTCCAAGTAAGTGCAGTACGCGTAGACAATGTCGGCTGGTGGCGGTGAGGCAGGAGTCTGTTCGGCTGCCGTACTCGTTATTTTGTCCATCCGTCCCCTAATCTTGACACACGTTGTTTTGGGTGCGTACATTGCCTTGAACACGTCCATGTTCCATGAAATTGGGCTTTTTATTCCGGAACTCAAAGCTGAGGCAAAGTATTTTGCAGCTACTTCGGCGTCTCCGCGGATATTGCAAGGGAGAAGCGCGCACGGCCCACTCAGGGTTCCATTTCGCACTTCAAATAGTAAGCAGTAGTCACACTCCAAAGCGCTCGCTCTCTGGCTTCCCTCCCATACCAACAATAAAATCGCAGCCACGAAAGTGTAACTCATCGCTAAGCAGGAACGAGAAAGAACGAACTGAACTGGACAAGAATTGAATGAAGAATGCGAAATGCAATTCTGTATTTGGAGTGGTCATTACCTGGATTTAGATCTAGATGCTCTTGTATGAGGAGTCCCTAGACCGGGGTTGGAACGGTTGAGATGCCAACTCGCAATTGCCATGGGTTCGCGGCCGCTATCGGTGACAGCAGTTGAAATGTGAGCAATGGTTCAAGAATATAAAACCCGCCCAGGCCTGAGTAATTTGTCCCAATTGTAATATGTGTGAATGGTCAACATTCACACATATGGCAAAAACTACACGGCACTGACCGACATGGGCGGTTATTTTGGGGCCGCCCTCGCGAGCAGCAGCCTCCGACGACTCGTGATTCGTGGTGCGGGAATGAATTTCCTTTCAGAACCTTGCCTGGAGTTCATCAACGAGAGCCTCGGTCCGCTTGTTGGAAGTTGCGTGTAAAAACACGCCTAAATGCAGTAGTGCACAATTATATATAAGTGTTATTATAAAACCTTCCTACTTGTTTATTGTGATGTTGTCATGTCAACTAAAGCTAGGCCAGTGTAATTGCCATGTATTCAAATTTAAACTGCATTTATTTACCGTCTATGACTACGACGAGACAAATTAACGAATTTTATTTAAACATTGTTACCACAAACCATGCTAACTAGTATATTTGGCCCGAATCAGAACTGGCACTCGGTTGGCACGACTCCGTTTGCAGCTGCTATTTTTCTGATGCAGTCATGCCTGTCAATGGTTCCGAGTGCGAGGCAGGTTGGCTGGTCGCCGTTGTCGGTCCACTGAAATCCTGGCGGGTACTCGCAGAGACACTGCGGACTGTCCTGACCTTGGCCAAGGGCAAAATTGCAGGTACCGTTCTTTGCAGCGTGCACACAGCGACAGTCGGCTTCGCACGCGTTCCTGAAGAATTGGGCGAGGCCGGCGGAAGCGTCTGACTGGCACTCGCATGGTGGCAGGAGCGGGATAACGTCGTTTGGCAGAAGCGGCGTCACGGCGCAAACCGCCCCAGCCAGCGGGATGCCAGTTCCCTGCCCGTCCGAGTTGCACTCGCATTGCCCATTCGCAAGGCAAGCACCGGCAGACGAGTCGTGCAGCTGGCGGCAATGTGTAGCGCAGTCGCCAGAAAATGAAAGCGGAGGCGGGTTCGGGCAGAAAATGTTAACAGCGTCCACACCTGCGTTTAGAAGAAATGTGGACATGTCATGCCAGGTTGCCATACTAGCTCACAAGTTAGTCGCTCTAACTTAAAGTGAAAATTCAGCGATGAGGCGAAACAGATAAATGAGGTGAATTGTGTCCTTTACTTACATAAAGTGGTTGTGGCTGAGACGAGAATGGCCAAAGCCAAAAGTGAGAAGCGAGACGCCATTTCGTGAAGCAACTGTTTGGTATTTAGGATGTCGTTGTGATGGCAAAGACAAAGTTAGACTAATACGACAAGCCGAATCCAGAAATGTATTTATACTTTTTGCAGGACAGCTAACTTAGTCGTCTCGTCGCTACCCTGAATCCATTGGAACCATACCAAAGTCCGAGAACCTCTGTTCAGCCCGCTTCGCGTAGCCGTAGTGAACAGTCACTGTAGTCAGTGTTATCGTAGGTTAAAATGTCAAAGTACAACTCAATGGTTTTTAATCGACGGCTGGCGTCTTGACATCGAACCACTTAACTCTCCTGGCGACAGTTTGGGTTTATGATGCGATGACCTCACTTAACTAGTGTTGCATGAGCGCGGTCGCAGTCGACGGCAGGCTTACTGACTTTAGTTTGCGAATTAGCGATAAGAATAAGAGTTTCATATCACACACACACACATACTCATGCCTCGTGCTGGAGGTCAGCTGGGGTAAAGTCAAGTTCATGCAAAACACTAATTTCAAGAAAGTTTAATGTAAGAATATCAGTTTAAAAATACTGATGTCAATCCCATTGCCATATAATGCAATACAATCTCAGCCTTACGGACTTGAACAGCGGCAGCATTGATTATGTTGTGAGACTTGTTTCCTTGAACCCAACGAACCCCAGTCACCGCTTCCCGTCGTCGTCAATTTCAACTCGTCGTCTCCGCTCCTTATCATATTTTATATCATGTATCATATCGTCAATACCATGTATCGTGAGTGAAGCAGAGATTATGTTGGGAACCAGACTGACTGCTACGACCTTTCGTCTGATTACGTTTCTGGCATATTTTTGGAATTGAGTGTTTGAATGTTCCTTTACCCTTGCCCCTTGTTACAATGATTTCCTCGACTTTGAATTTTCTTGAGTGCCAAGTAGGTGCAATTTAGCGTCAATTCTACAATGCCCCCCTCAAAGAGAAACTGTCTGAACTTCGATTAGCTCGTAATAAGCGTTGTCAATGCAATACTAACTTCATGGCAACTTAACGAGGAGAGGAAGAAGAGCAGAGAGGGTAGGAAAGGCAAACGTCAAGAGATACGAGACACGCGCTCGCGTGTCATTTGGGAAAAGGTTAGAGGGCATTGACGTCAAGTGAGGTGAAGATCGAGTGAAGTGTGTAGCTGCAATCCGCGTACACAGTTCTATGGCCCATGCCCACTCTTGGCCGTCTCTGCAAATGAATTGCCTCTCTCATCTCAGTGACCTCAGTCACAATGCGCAATTCCAGTCGGTCTTTGGAATTGCGAAGAATCTTCCAAGAGAGAATCAAAAAATAACAAGATGATGAACAGAAAGATTGAGAGCCACTGAAATTGAGCAACCAGAGTTTCTTGACTTCCTTGATATAGGTAAGAGGAATAAGAGCCTGCTTGTGTCAATCTGGTTTAGTCTGGACATTTGACCCCACGTGCCCAATACCGATTGGAATTGCGCACTGTTCAGGCCTGTGCCTTGTGCGCTTTACACAAGCTCTGCTCAATCATCGTTCGACTCGGCCTGTCTCGGGTCAAATGCCACGGAAATGCCAGATGGCGAGCAATCAGAAACCATCGTGACGCACGTCACGTAGGCGCTGTCTTAGGTGCACCGACGATGCTGAGTCTAAGGTTGAGTCTTGGCAACGCGTGTAGCGAAGCAGTAGCGGACAAAAAGCAGCTCCAGAGTCTTTAAAACCAATGCGCATATTCGCGTTCTTCATATCAGTCCTGACTTTTGAATCTGGGATCGCATCGCGTTGCTCAGAAAAAATCAGAAAATATTCAATCCTGACAATTCCAAACCTTAACAACTTAAGACCGTCCTTTATTCAAAATGCTGAAACCGTACATTTGTCTCCTGGTTCTTATTGGTGCTCTGCTCCAGTTCCTCATGGTAAGATCATTTTGACATTTTTGTTAGTTTATTTTTAAACTTACCAAATTTGTTAGACTTGATCGTGCGGTTTTTAGTTGCTTGGTCCATTTTTACATTTTAAAGTGCAAGGGTACATGTTATTTCTCATTCTGCAGGCACTCTGATGGCCCAGCAACTTTTCCCAAGTTGCACCGGCACCGGGCTTCCAAGTTTCTCCTACGCGACTGGAGTCCGCTCCAATACCGCCACCGGAGGTACTCCGACTCCATGCACCGCACTCATCACCACTCCACCCGCGCCCTCCACGATTACATGGTTCTACTACGACTCGTACTAAGTGGCGGACTGTGATGGAGAATCGGACGAGCTACCGGTGGGATACTGCGTGGCTCTGGACTCGTGTTGCCACTCGACCGCAACCTCCACCATCACCTTTACCAGTACTGTCACCGTGGTCGGTCTTGTGCAAATAGTGCAGACCTCAACTGGGGGCGTGACAGCGGGTCAGTTCCTCGGACAGAACGTAACCTGGGTCCAGTATACAACTTTGGGACCCAACTGCGGTACCGCGTACGGACAGGAGTCTGCTGTGTCCACGATCGATTTCACAACCAGCGGCGGCATCGTTTGTGAGAATGGAGGACAATTGGCAGTAGCCTGTCCGGGGCAACGTCCACGCTGTTTTAATGGACGTTTATTTTAGTTGCCATTTACTTGTTAGAATCTAGAAACCAGGACAGAAAACTGTAATTTGACGTCAAACTTTATGGCTACCGAACCTGAAATCCCTTAAACATACATGTATACTTTAACTAAAATTTGAACAAGGAATATGAAACTTTGGAGTCGTATTGTTGATTTACAGTTGAGTTGAATTAAATTGCGGTTTTAAAATTAAATTAAATTGCATTAAATTGTAATTAAATAAAGTTCCTGCTGGAACTGTTATCGGAACTAAATTATTCAACATCAAGATTAACAAACTTCCATCCCAAGTCGACTTCAGCCGCCCGTTTTTATTCGCTGACGATAACAACATTGGAGTAATTGGCCATCCACATGAATCGGATCAATTGGTTAAGTACTTGGAGTCTGATGTTGATAAAATACGAAATTGGCTTTCTCAAAACTTGTTTGTCCTTCACGATAAGAAGTCGGAACTACTAGCTGTTGGAAGCAAGGAAAATCTAAAGAAGGTCGGGCCTGTACAAGTCAACCTAAACGGTACCGTGATCGTGTCGTCCCAGAAAATTAGGATTTTGGGTTGCATTATGGACAGCAGATTGACTTGGGAGTACCACATCCAACACATTATCAGAAAATCGTGCGCGCAGCTGGCATCACTGTACCAAATCCGGCCGTTCCAGACACGTGAGAATATGAATGTATTAATAAAAACCCTTGTTTTGTCTAATTTAAATTACATGTCCATCGTCTGGGGCCAAGCGGCTAAGAAAACCATGGAACCATTGGACAGATTGGTTAAGCAATGTGCTCGTCTAGTTTTTTTCCAAAGGACGCTTTGATTCAGTGAAAGAAGAATTGACGAAGGAGCTCAAGTGGTTGATACCCATTATGGTACACCGTCGAAGCGTTCTCGCCGATATGTACAGAATCATGAAGTCCACGAAGGCACACTGTACACTGAATGGGTATGTGTGTGTGTGTACATGCCCGTGCATATGATTATCTTATCAGAGTCAGGCTGGCTAAATATAAGCACCTTCCATGAAAATCACCGAGTCAAAGAACTGCGAGCAGAAATTCGCTCTTGCCTGCGAATCAATTCCTGAGAAACTGCGCAATGACTTAACCTTTGCTCCTGTTTTCGTACTTCTGCAATGTGTTCTCCAACTCCATCGAGTGCATCTTATCATCCTGCCTAACCGCTTGCGCAACTCCATAATTACTGGGTCGATGATTCCTTCTTATCAGAAAGTTATAAATTCAGTGTTCATTTTAATCTACTTGTTGTACATAACATGCCAACGAATGAGCATGGTAGTAGTGGTCGTCCAGCCACCCTTACAATGCGAGGGCACACAGGCAGGTCAAACACGCTCTGTGGCTCCTGTTTGGTTGGACGCTTCCTCATTGCCCAGCGACAGTTTCTAGTCCGACTCATCGTCAGTTCATCGCCGGTCTCACGTATGATCTCAAGTTCTCTGGTTGTTACAGCAGACTCGTGGCCAACGTCACTCACATCCCATATGAACTGAGAACCGGGATTGCCAACTTGAACCTTTACCCTCTTGATCACGCTGACCTCTGCCAATTTTTTGCGGCAGAGAGCGTCATCAAATCATGCCCAGCAACCATTCAGCAGCCTGCACACGCTTGTTTCACCTTCGCTCTCAACGTCAAGATTCCCGCAGTCAGCTATGCCATTCAACTGGAATCTCCCATGACGATTGAAGCTTCCGTGCGGGCCAATGTCGAGTCGGCTACTCCAGTCTGCTGCATACAATTCCCTGTTCAATACCATCTCACATAAATAGACACTGGCTTATTTGGGCAAAGCAACAGCAACGTACGACTTAACACACAGCCTTCTCCTTCTCATTGTTGCTGTTATGGTAACGACCATGCTTAATTTGCTTTAGTCTATTAGTTTGAGAATAGATATGATTCTTGTCCCAGTCGTGAATAAAATCTAGGTGGCAAATTCATTCTTTGTGTTCTGTGCTACTATTTTGGTTTTATGATTTCTGCAAATTGCACACTTGTTAAAGCTGTATGGTTCGTCGCAAAGCGGCGTGACGAGCGCCGACTCGAACACGGTGTCCACTTTGATGGCCGATTTCGCGAGTCGTGTGTCGGCCATGGTCCGAATGAGCGCACGGAGTCCGGCCACCGTCGGCAAGTAAATGTAGAGCCAGGTGAGATGTGGGAACCAGAGCGGAATGGAGCGCATGAGGACTTGTGGACGGAGGCGGCAACGCACGGTGGCAAGTCGAGCTCCTTCAGACTCTCTGGTATCTGTGCAGGCATTGCCATTGTGGGAATGAACCGTATCCACGTCCGGCCACTCTCGGCCCGAAACTGCCGAACCGTGACAGCGAGTACAGTCGTGGCAGTGTGATGAGAATACGTTCTTGGTTGGTCTGGGCAAGTCGGTAAACTCCACGGTCGAAGCGAAGTTGTTTAATATTCGGGCACGAAGAAAGAAAAGCTGTCATGGAGTCTGGGTCAAAGTGGGTGCCCAACAGCCCGAACTGGAAATGCAGATGAGTGAGAGAGCCAAGCATTGCGGATGGGAGGGAGCACAGCGTGACAAAATGTTGATTGGCGAGCAGGAGCCCGTACAACTTGTCCTGGATCAAGTCAAGTCCCTTGACGACGTCACCCTCAAACTTGTCGGCGGGGATTTTTTAAGACGAGGAGCTCGACAAGCGCGTCCAATCTGCCCCAGCCCTTGTGCATGTCAATCTCAATCATTTTGACCTGCTTAGAGGTTTTCAGTTGAATCGGAAGACCAGACTTCTTTAGCGCCGCCGTCAAGTACTCACGCGGTGCTGCACGGCTCGTAAGGGAGCAAATGAAGCAAGCTGGCTTCCGTCAAGAGTAGGTACGTAAACAAATTGATCCCTGCCATGGGAACATGCCAACAATTCATCGGTTACTTAACGAGTACTGAAATCGGCTGACTGAACTGAGCTGTTGTTGCCATGTAAATAATTATGAATTGTTGTCTACGTACCCCTTGCTTTGAACACGGGAATCAGATGGTCGTAACCGAGGGAGCGGAGTCTGCTCACAACCTGCGGGCTCGCCATGACCACCCAATTGCCAATTACTGGACTGAACTGATATGGTATTGCATGCAAACTGCACACCACGAATTCAACTTCAAATGATTAAAACAGCTGTGCAGTGGACCAGAGTTATCAGTTCAGTGTGCCATGTGCAATAAACAAATTAATAACTGATGCAGGATTGGATTGGGTCGATTGGACAGAAAAGTTGCACGCAAGTTCGTGCAGGCAACCGCACTGCCACCGCGGACGTAAGCATTTAAGAATTGATGCAATATTGGCTGGAACAAGGGCAAAAACCAATTACCTGACAATAAAAAACAATTCTTAATCTCATCAGGTTTAGAGTTCACTCAGTTTGTCTCATCTTTGTCAATGTGATGAGCATCGTGACGCAGGGCGTCGCGGCAGGATTCTTCCTCTACGTGTGGGCCAACGAGGCGGAGCTCGCAGCATTTGTAACTGGACTCTATCGCTTGAATCGCGACACCGAAACCGAGCTAGGCAAACCCAGCGTCAAGGAACGGCGGCGAATGGAGAAACCCGGGGGCAACATGAGACGTGTGATGGTCGGCTGCTTATCCGGCGCTGGTCTAATGGGGTTAATAGCAGGAAGGACGCTGCACAGAAACCCAAAGTACATGGCATTCCTCTTGGACTGGAGGTTCAGAGCTCTGCTCCTCCCATTCTTTGCTTGGGTCTTTCGCCTGTTCATTTGGCACTAAACGGCGCGACGGGCAATGTAAAGATTATTTATTTAGAATTAAGTTGCTACGAATTATTCTTTATTCAATTATCATTAAGTTCCATTTTGTAGCATTGCAAGAAATAAACGACTGTAATTAACGATGTTTTGTTTGAATTAGACATTCAGAAGCAGAAAGATGACTGTGTCCAGCTTGAAATGAAGCATAGTTAAAAACGAGCGGTCGATCTACAATATAGAGTGAACCAACTTGGTTCCTTAGAACTCGACACGAGCGTCTCAGTAACACAACGTACCTCCTCTCATTTTGCCCCACGGTCGCCGAATCTGCCGCCCAGTTTCGTAAAGACGCCAGAAATGTTGTCGAGTTTTCATACACTTTTGCAAGCGGGGCAATCGGAAGCAGTTCCATGAGCGTAGACAGGATACTGTACGCCAGCACGAGGTAGATAAAAGGAAGTGAGCCAGCGTCCACCCGTTGGAATGTCCGAATCATAAAGAAGATGATGAGCGGCCCGCAGAGCTCCGCGACGGATTTGATGACGGGTAAAAATGAGACGCCCATCGTTGCATTGAATGAGTTGTTGAGCACGGTGAGGGAGCGGTAGCCCATGAGAGCTGCTTGCCGGGAGCCGGCCCCTGCTTGTGAGCTCAGGTCGGCTTGAATGGTAGAAGTAAGGCTGCAGTACGTGCAACCGAGGCCAAGACAGAATTTCATCATGTTGACCAGCTGCAACATGATAGACAGCTCAAAGATAAAACAGACTCCAAATGCGACCCTGCTGCCCCCTGGCAGGGCGGACCCAAGAAGGTATTTGGCGCCTGGTGTCAAAATGGCGGCCGTCGCAAAGCCTACCAAAGTAGTATCGACTCCCCGGAAAATGAACTGAAGGACCCGTTCACTTTAGAGACGGTTTGCTTAATCGCACGGTGTCCCGTGCGCGCGGACCCATTTGTTTAGTTAGGAGCACACGAAGTTGATTTGTGAACAGAGCAAATTCGCCGAGGATTGGTCTCGTGGTCAACCAAATTGGGACCAAGGCTACCATGTCGATCACCCCATGAATGTGGGACAGAACACTGAGTAAGGTTTGCTGTTGATTCAGTTCGGACAGTTGGTACGGGAGTCCAACTCGGCCCAAATGAGCAGAAAATATCAAATTGCCCCCAAACCTCAAACAATGGAGTGACAGTCTCCAGGGCGACTTGGTAACTGAAATCTGTCCCGTTTTCCGGTTGAAGTCGTACGGAAATATGAACCAACAGCCGACTCGACATGCTTCGGTAAAAAGTGCGGCTCCCAAACGACTCACACTCGTTGCCATCGCAGAAGCGCCTGTGGTGTTGGTCTTTATCCAACAGGACTGGAATGACGATTAAAAGTGTCTCTTCTGTGTGTTCGTTTTCCACACCAATTTGAGTTTTCGGTTATCGACCCAATGTTGGCAAAGTGCAATCAAGAAACCGCTAAATACGCAATGAACCGAAACTGAGTCATTATGTTTAAACTGCGACGAAATATGGCATGATTTACAGCGTGACTTTGTGGGTTCTCTCGCCGGCCCTGATGAGGTCTAAATAAACATTCAGCATTCAGTTCCAAATTTTCCGTGTCTCACGAGTGTTGCCGCTGATTAAATTATATGAGTCAGCCGTGCCTTTCGCGTTCGGGGCGAATCGTGTTCTGGGTGTGCGTCAGAAATTTCTAGCGAAAGAATCCACTTAAGAATTACAAAGCATGGAATTCCAATCACCTTTAACACGTGCCAGCGCACAACGTGGTAATACGTTATGTACGTAGAAATTTTGATGAGGTAAAAATTCTACGGCTATAAATACAAGGGCATTGAGGTGACTCAGCTCCGAGCTCGGTTCAACTACAACATTCGGAGCCGTTCTAAGTACGCGCAGGTCAGCGTGAGGGCGGCTCGCCTCATCGGCGTACCTGTCGGACCCTTACACGAGATTCACGCAATTTCGAGCACTCTTCCCGGCTCTGAGCCGACTCGAACTCGTCTTCTAGTCGGAGTAGTCGTAAATATAGAGGAATTTGCCACGGTCTGAACAAGCTGGCCAGAATTAAGAATTCTGTATTTGGAGTGGAAAAATAATGACCTGGATTTAGATCTAAATGCTCTCGTATCAGGAGTCCCTAGACCGGGGTTGGAACGGTTGAGATGCCAACTCGCAATTGCCATGGGTTCGCGGCCGCTATCGGTGACAGCAGTTGAAATGTGAGCAATGGTTCAAGAATATAAAACCCGCCCAGGCCTGAGTAATTTGTCCCAATTGTAATATGTGTGAATGGTCAACATTCACACATATGGCAAAAACTACACGGCACTGACCGACATGGGCGGTTATTTTGGGGCCGCCCTCGCGAGCAGCAGCCTCCGACGACTCGTGATTCGTGGTGCGGGAATGAATTTCCTTTCAGAACCTTGCCTGGAGTTCATCAACGAGAGCCTCGGTCCGCTTGTTGGAAGTTGCGTGTAAAAACACGCCTAAATGCAGTAGTGCACAATTATATATAAGTGTTATTATAAAACCTTCCTACTTGTTTATTGTGATGTTGTCATGTCAACTAAAGCTAGGCCAGTGTAATTGCCATGTATTCAAATTTAAACTGCATTTATTTACCGTCTATGACTACGACGAGACAAATTAACGAATTTTATTTAAACATTGTTACCACAAACCATGCTAACTAGTATATTTGGCCCGAATCAGAACTGGCACTCGGTTGGCACGACTCCGTTTGCAGCTGCTATTTTTCTGATGCAGTCATGCCTGTCAATGGTTCCGAGTGCGAGGCAGGTTGGCTGGTCGCCGTTGTCGGTCCACTGAAATCCTGGCGGGTACTCGCAGAGACACTGCGGACTGTCCTGACCTTGGCCAAGGGCAAAATTGCAGGTACCGTTCTTTGCAGCGTGCACACAGCGACAGTCGGCTTCGCACGCGTTCCTGAAGAATTGGGCGAGGCCGGCGGAAGCGTCTGACTGGCACTCGCATGGTGGCAGGAGCGGGATAACGTCGTTTGGCAGAAGCGGCGTCACGGCGCAAACCGCCCCAGCCAGCGGGATGCCAGTTCCCTGCCCGTCCGAGTTGCACTCGCATTGCCCATTCGCAAGGCAAGCACCGGCAGACGAGTCGTGCAGCTGGCGGCAATGTGTAGCGCAGTCGCCAGAAAATGAAAGCGGAGGCGGGTTCGGGCAGAAAATGTTAACAGCGTCCACACCTGCGTTTAGAAGAAATGTGGACATGTCATGCCAGGTTGCCATACTAGCTCACAAGTTAGTCGCTCTAACTTAAAGTGAAAATTCAGCGATGAGGCGAAACAGATAAATGAGGTGAATTGTGTCCTTTACTTACATAAAGTGGTTGTGGCTGAGACGAGAATGGCCAAAGCCAAAAGTGAGAAGCGAGACGCCATTTCGTGAAGCAACTGTTTGGTATTTAGGATGTCGTTGTGATGGCAAAGACAAAGTTAGACTAATACGACAAGCCGAATCCAGAAATGTATTTATACTTTTTGCAGGACAGCTAACTTACAAGGAGGTATTCATAGCGATCCGGCACGAAATTAGCCCAAACTTTTTTGGGTGATAGACCGTACCCAGGTATGAT
>JAQIUU010000143.1:0-13663 GCA_034694545.1 Mesaphorura macrochaeta
TGAGAGCTGCGAGCTAGAGCTTTACCGTGATAATAAAATGATTATGTTGATAATGATGCAGATAATAATCGTGATGTCCTCATTATTCATTACTCAAACCTCAAGTCTCATGTCCATGTCTCATACTACGATGATGCATAACCGATAACGGATAACCCAATTTAACAATTTAAGGGCTCACGGCTCATTCTCCCATTTTCTATCATTTGCCATATTGTCATGATCGTCTGGAGTCTCCAGTAACTTCAAAGTACAAATACTGTGCAAGACAAGCAATAAGCAAAGCAATCAACATCAACACACGACGCCTCTTCTTAGCTGTATTTTTATTTTTAGGAGTTCGAGTCGAAATAGTGAATGTGAATAGTCAAAAGCTCATTTGCACTTGAGACTTGAACATTGAAATTATTATGAACACGGAAACTACGGATTAGCTCTTAGCTTTGGCTTTTGGCTCCTTCTCCTTCTTAGCATTCACCTGTCCTTTGTGTTTGTCCCTGATCGTGAATCGTGAACTTGTGTTTCTTTCATGTCCATGCCTTTAAATCCAGTACCCTTGTACTTGTACCCTCAAACTGCTCGGCTCAAACCCTGATGCGTGATGCCCTCATTCTAATTCTAGACCTAATTAACCATTAACCCATGCCATGTAAATGTTCCCTTGTTTCATATATGCTACTGTCGACTGTCGCGTCACGTCTCGCCCCGGGAATGTCGGGAATCCGACGAACAGGTAATCTACATGAACGACTGCAAGTTTACATGCACGATGCCACAAATAGTTTATGGCATTCTCAAATAGCCAAAAATATTAATCTACTGGTCAAGTCAAATGGTCAACTGTCCTGGTCTGTCATAATAGACAAATTACTCTGTCCAGTGTGTCCAGCGCCAGCGCCAGCCGAGCCCAACGAGACACACATTTCAAAGTTAATGAGGATATGCTTCATTCAATCGCAATCTCTCAGATCATCATCATGCATGCAGTTATGAGTGTTCTCTGTTCTGATAACCTTTAGCTTTGACTTTAACTTTAACCTAGCATCAGCATGAGCATCGACATTTGGGATTAGCATTGGAATTTTTTACTGATTGCCTTCGTCTTTCGTCATTGCCATTGCCTTCTACTTCTGGTATACGAAATTAAATCTGCTGTTATTATTTGCATATGGAGGGAATTCTTCCTTATTCCTTAGTCTACTTTGCCACGCTGCGCTGTCTAAAAAAGTCTCATCCATATTCAATTGCATTTTGCCTTTGCCTTTCGTATTTTTTATGACTCCAGCAACTCCAGCGAGCCCGTCAGCCGTTCCAGTAGAGCACAATCACAGTCGCAGGTCGCAGTCCAACTGCAAGCTGCACGTTGCAATTACACGACAAAGAGACATTCATTCCAGTTCCCACTTCCACCTTTCCCACCTTGTGGCTTGTCCCATTCCCAATGCCTAATGCAATGCCAATTCTCATTGAATTCTCCATGCATTGTGGTTGTGCATTCCAGTCTTTCCAGTGCAATTGCAATTGCCTTTCACTGAGCTACCGTGCCTGCCACGCGAGGCAAAATCTCTCAATCCCAGTTTTCCAGTTGCACTTTACACAAAGCAAAAGAGGTTGGGGTCCGAGAGACGTGGGAAACTGCAGACTGCCACTGCAGTAAATTGCACCGGTCCACGGTTTCAGGAGCCGTCTCCGTCTGAGCACATGTTCGTTGTACTATACTTTTTGTCTCATTCTTGTACCTCAAACTGGCATACTGGCGAGAATGGGAATGCGATGCAATGTGAATGAGACGAGGTATACAAAAGAGTCTGGTGTGTTTACGTTTAGGCGGTCATATGTTCGCGTTCGCTCTCATCGACTCATGAAACGATGAAACCGGCTACTGCTATCAACTATCAACGGAATCTCAGCAACTTAACTATCTGTCTACTCGTTATTATGTCTTTGCCCTTTAAATCCCATGTAATGTACGAAAAGTACGAATATGTGCAAAAAATTCGCAACTCACAACTCGTTTGTAGTTTCTGCAATGAATGAAATGATGACAAATGACCGACCTCGACTCGTCTGCCTGTCTGACTCATGCGAAGCGAGGGATTTAAATGTCAACGGTTGGCTAATTTATAATTTACTAAAGATAAAGATGGGAAATCACGAGTAGAGTACGAATGAACTCAATGAACGAATTTACTACCTGCTGCTTTGACCCAGTCGAATATTGAATCCCCGATCGGCCCGAAGTGCACCTGCACCTGCGGCATTGTCAAGCTTCAGAGAATGGCGATGCTGATAAGACGAAGCCGATGCTGATGTCGATGTGGAGCTTCTGTGGTTGTGTGACTGTGACAGCGACTGTGTGTATTCCCGTTCCCGTTCTCGTTCGCGCTCGCGCTCCCGCTTCGTGATATCTGCTAACGGCTGATGTGACTGCGAGCCGGACCCTGAAGAATTGGCATAACTGCTGCTGCTGCTGATACGGAGAGGTAGCCCGATATCGCTGTGTGGACGTCTCCTCTTCCCGCTGCCGCCTAAATCGTGATTATGACCGTGAATATGACCGTTGGGATTGTATTTCTTGCCGAGAAGCTGGAATTCTGCCGAAGCTGCCCGTTTCATGCCTGCTTTGACGGTAGCGGTCGATGACGAAGACGAGGACGTAGTCGTTGATCGTGGAAGTGGCTGAGAACTGGAACCGCCATTTGGGGCGCCGGTACGGGCATAACTTCTGATTTTCTTGTTCCTGAGCGGTCCTTCACCGAACCCGGGTTCGCCTGGAATGGCTGGAGCCAGTGGAATGATGCGGACAATCATCTTGTCTTCTCCTCAGGCACTGTTGACTGATTAGGTACTGATAAGGCACAGTAGTACGGGAAAAGATTAGTCTTCAAGATCACAGCGTCAGTTTTCGACTTTTTCGCAAGAATTTCAATCACTGGACATTATCACTGATTAGGAGCCACTGATTAACTGATTAATTCAATATTTTACTGATTAGCCTAGTCTGGACGTCTGGAGCCGCGAGCTGGATGCTGGAGGAGCGAATTTGTCGTTATTGTGCTCTGGTTGAGCGGTGGAGAGGAAAAGAAAGAATGAGAAGAGAAAGAAGCAAAGCCCAAGCCAAAAGAAGAGGCAAAAATCTCACTTTGCCTTTGCCTTTTTCCACAACGAACGCGAGCGAACGAAGTCCAATAAATTCTCTTTCTCAATTCTCACTTTACTCTGCTTTGCTTATTGCTTTGCTTTTGCTGTTTTGCTCAAACAGGCAAAGTGTGCTTAAATCGACTGGATTCGATGTTTCGAATTCGATGCAGCAGTGCAGTGAGCAGTGAGCAGTTTACATTTTACAATTTTACAACAGGCGCGATCTCAATTGCGGGGTTTCCATTTTCCACTGACCGACTAACTGACTAAATTGACTCGTCAGTATTTTTAGAACTGCACCGGCCGTTAAAATGAGTCGTATTGGAATTGGAAACCTCCAAAAGGTAAATTAGTCAGTATTTGCGCGGTTATGAATTTACTGACAGCCAAAATGAGTTGAGAGTTGAGAGGTAATCATGATTAAAGCTAATTGCAGTCTTGCAGTTAAATTATGACATAGAAAAATGACTAATGAAAATTCTACGGTCAGAAATCCTTCCAGGGGTAAAAGTATGGACAATGTGGAAATTGGAGGAGGATTTCGATTTCGATGTGATGAGCAATATCAATGTGGCTTAACGCTTAAGTGAGAAGCTGACGATAAGCGTAAGCGTCTTTTGGGGGCAAGTTGAGAATTCTTATCGATTACTCACATTCTGGCCATCTCGGCTCGACTAAGGCTCACAGTACCCATGTTACATGTGATTCACGGTCTCGGATCAGAAATGGGACGAAATTGGGTTCCTCCTCCACAGAGTCATAACTGATAAGCCTGCGCATGCGTATGGTGATAAGATTACGCAATGCGTCAATGCGTGACTGTGAGACTGTTACGCATACAATTCTTCAGCTTTGCGTTTGCAGCTCATTGACTCATGTGGTGATGTAATGTTTTATCGGAAAGCACAGTGCGCAAGCAGTGACGGAATGGAATCAGGAAGCTTCCGAAGAATTGAAGCTTGTGATTACCAGATTATCCGTTAACATTTGCGAGTTCCATGCTCACTATGATTAAAGTAATTGCGCCTTTTTCTTTACTTTTGTTAAATGAACTCCTGCCGACTGCCGTGCCGTGTGCCTAGTGTGCCATCAAACTTCAAATTATGTAATGCCAGGTAGTGCGTTAACGTTAATGCGTGTAATGGCAAATGTGCAGCAAGTTAATGATAAACGGGCCGGGCGCTTGGATTCACTTGAGTGGAGATTTGCGAATTTTACAATTTTACTGCTCTGCTCTGTTCATCTGTCTCTTCTTCCGCAACAGCGACGACCATCATCATCATCATCATCATAATTCCTGCAATTCAGTAATTCATAAATCGCACATCGCAGCGTGTCATAAAAACAAAGGCGCGCAGTCGGCAGTAAATTGTTAAATGCTAAATGCACAACTTCAAAATTACAGCTTACGAGCTATGAATTACGATTATGTAATCGCTTACGCATTTTCGCGTTCTTGAACTTGAGATACGTAGACGAAATACCGGAACGGAAGCTGCAGAAAATCAAAGGCCACCTGCACCTTCGCCATAAGCCTTCATACGTTCATGCTACACCATACTTCATGGTGCTTCGGTTCTTTCCTCCGTCTTTTGGGGTTTACGTTTAATAGCGGTACTCGAATTCACCTTTAGTACAAGACCAAAGACTCACGTAACGTCACAGCTTCACAATACCGTCACAGTCACAATTCGCGGATTACAGATTGCAGTTCACAGATTCACTTCACATGAAGGCATGAATCATGAAGCCATGGCCAAAATACCAAAATACCAAAATGACTTGAAGAAATCATACTTCTTTACTTTTAACTTGTTACGTTTACGTTTACCTTGAAGTTGATGCTCTGATGCGTTCTAACATCGAATCGTGGTCGTGGTGCTCCTTCTCATGGCATGGCACATGTCGTGTTCTCGTGTTACAATTCCCATGCGTTTCGGGGGAACAGAGCAAGAACGACAGGTGCGTGAGCGTGAGTCTCAAGTCTCAAGTCTCAACAATGCAATCGGCAATCACAACAATGAAGAAGGATGTCTTTGACTTTTCCCTTCTACTTCTGCCTAGCCTTAGCCTTCTTGTCTTCTGCCTTCTTTTGTCTGTCATGTTTTGGTTTAAGAATTTGCGAGAAGCCCAAATTGCACGGCACGGCATTCTGCATTTCATCTTGGTCTTGATTCTTGATTTTGGTCTTGTCGACAAGATCAAAACAGACGCATCACGCACGAGAGCGGAAGATTCATTCAGTTGTGCTTCAGCTTTGACTCTGACGACTTCGTGGAAGCTTCATCCTCCAATCCGCGATTTGGTATTTGGTGATAAGTGATAAGACAATCGTGTGTGGACGATAAACTGTTATCCTGTGCCGTGCTTCCGCTTCGGTCCTTTTGCCTCTGTGACTGTGATTTCAGATTGGAGCAATTTTCTTAGTGTTTTTCGGTGAAATTTCATTGGAAATTCGGGAAACCTTGTAATTGTACCTATAATTATGATCGTGGAAAAGGGAATTGGCTTCAGTCGCTGGAAACGGTGCTCGAATCGAATCAGCTCCATCGCCCTTTCGTTTCCTGCCTTGCTCACGCTTGGATTCCTGGCTGCACGAATGGTGACGGTGACCGCCCAGAACTATGAAGGTAAGAATCGAGTTAACCCCCAAAATTCAGGATTTTGACCAAAATTGAAGGAAAAACTGATAAACCTGTGGAATTCTTTCTTTAGTTGCTGATATCGACTGCGCCGTGGGCACAAACGGCCGAGAGCTTCTTTCCGCGAGACTCCGACGTCCAGAAGGCTTCCGAGGAGTCCCAATCTTTGCCGATGACACGAGCGGCGGTGACATCGGCAATGGAGGAGTTAGCATTGGCGGAATAGGCGGTGGAGCATCTGGATTCGATCTGGATGATCGCCTCCTCCACCAAAATCTCCACATTCATTCCCACGCCCAAGCGCTGATCAAGGACCCGCCTTGCCAAATCTTTCCCGACCCCACGGACTCGTCTGGCCGTGTTTTTGTGCTCCGAGTCTCTGATTTCAGTCAATGTGGGGTCCTCAAACGTAATGTAAGTCATAAAAAATCGTACCTTGCATAAATAATGTACACTTTACACCCTTTTGCTCTAGATTCCATGCTTCGTTTACGCAAAAATACAAACTTGACTCTGAACTTTAGAACTTTACTGTAATTGCCAATTGCACATTTCTCATGTGGCATGTGGCATGCGAAAATACGAGGCTCAGATTCTTTTACCTTCGTCGTTGCAATATTTTTGCATAACGGAAGTCGTGTAGCGTGTAGAACGAACCGCATTGACGTAGGAGGACAGAAGAATGCTAAATTTCATGGTTCCGTGCACGTGCGGTCTTCGTCTAACTGATTCGCATCTGTGTCGTCGTCTTTTGGGTGCGTGATGCGAAATACGATGCCAAATGGGATACGAAATAACGAAATGCGAAGCGAATGCGATGCTTCGTGATCATGATCATGACTCGTATCACGTATGCCGTGCCGTGTCTCGTGTGTGATATGTGTCATTATGTAATTGTACGTACTTGTAATTTGTACCGTCATTCATTGTCATCGTACAATTACTTACAATTAGCGAGAAGCCGTGCTCGAGCCTGGTTCAATGAATTCACGACAAATTACGAGTCGCATTCCAACGTAAAGAAATTACGGGACTTTTGCTCGAATTGTTCTTAATTTTGTGCATTCGCGTTCGAAATTCGTAATTCCAATGTGCGCTCAATGAAATTGCTTGTATTTTCGTATTTTGATGCTTGAATTGTTGAATTGCTGAATTGCCATTTTATTGCTCGTATTTTCTATGTGCATTGCAGGGTTTCATCCACGTCCGCATTTGGTTCCCGCAGCTGCCTGGTGTTGTGATGCTCTCGGATCAGGAAGTGATCATCATGTGTAAACCACCGTCGCCCACAATTACACAATCGAAGACGGCAGGCTTTGCGGGGAGCATGTAAGAAAAACACGTACATTTACGTACACAAATCACTTACAGAAACATAGCACATAGATTTCCGTATTTCCGTCTCGCTCCAACAATCGAAAGCGAACTTGCAATTCGCAATTCGCAAATCTCAATTCTATTTTTGTATTATGACAAGTTGTCTACTTTTCAATGACAATGCTGATTATCTTGTCACCTGCTGTCTTGATTCGTCAACCAACGTCAAAATTCTCAAAATTTACCGTAATCACGTTCGCTGACTCCTTGTTGATGCGTTGATGGTTTTTGTCCCTTTTTGCCTGTCATTTTCCCATTTTTCGCCACGCTTCGTCGATTTTATTGGTGTAATTTTCTATTTTTTGCTATTTACTAATGACTCCCGTTTCGTTTCTCCTGCCCTTTCAGCCCGAACGGTGCTCGCGTGAGTGGAATCGTTGAAGAGACGCCTGGTCGACTCGAGTACGAGGTCGCTCTCTTCCGGGAAACATCGGGCGCTGGAGGCAGCAATGGAGGGCCGAATGCTGCACGTGGAATACCTGGATCCGAAAACGGTAATGCACTTGCTGGTGGAGCCACTTACGTGACCGGAATAAATTCGCAGGAGCTCCCCGTCGACCAAGCCGTGCCAATCGGGACTCGGCTCCAGCTCCGTGCAAAAATCAGCCCCGACTCCGTTTGGCAGCATGCGAAGCTCATGGAAGTGAGTGTGAGCCCCGATCCGAAGAATCCGACGGCCGAAGGGTCGGTCGCGCTTGTGAAGGACGGGTGCAGGAATCCGGAGCTCGCGTCAATCATCCCGAAGCAGCCATACCGGTTCAAGGAGAGGACCAACGAGGTGGTGCTGGATTTTGAGGCGTTTCTGCTGTCCAACATGGGCGATCGGTCCACACTTTGGCTCCATACCCAAATTAAGGCGTGCATGGAGTCTCAGGATTGTACAGCACAGTTTTGTCCAGATGTGTACCAGCCGAGTGGGTTTGGACGAAGGAGGAAGCGAAGTCGTGTCTCCAGAAGCGTGTCCGGTCCAACAATGATCACTAATTCTAACGGTACCGGTCTGGAATACAGCAGCCCTTTGTCCCAGCACTGGAAGACTATTCTGGACAATCATGCCAGGAAAGTGCAGGCAAATGAGACTAAAGACCAAGGTGAAGGGCCTGAAGTGCAAATGAAGCCGGTTCGTGTCACAAGCAAAAAAGTGCCCTTATCAGACGAAGGCAATGGCAAAGGGTCTGGAGTCTCTGGAGGAGGCAGCGGCAGCAGCACACAGTTTGACGAAAATATTGGCTTCTCGGTCATGATGCCTGCAGGTAAGTAAAGTATTGGCTTTTAACACGTGAACACGTCTCACGAATTTACATTTACGTGTTGAAGCGTCGTCTCACTTTGCCCCCATTTTATGGCGTCTTTTCTGTATGCGCATTGCAGATTATTACCGAAGCATCAAAATGAACTCTGCCCACTCGTACGAATGCAGCTCCTGGATTTTGAGCACGATGGGTCTCTGCTTTGCTCTCGCCGCTGCCACCGTGTTGACCTGTATTCTAAGCTATAGACTCCAGCGGGGCGCGGCTGCGGCCGGAAATAAGGGCAAGGATCCCTTTTATCAATCAACCGGGCCTTCGCCTTCGACAGCGATGCCTTCGATGTGCTCCACGACCCCAAGCATCAAAATCACGTCTCATGTAAATGAATGTGGAAGTGGAAGCAGCAATAAACACCATCATCATCATCATCACCGTAAATCTGGGGCGAATTCGACCAATTCGGGCGCCACGAGCTCTCATAACCACACTCATACTCATACACATGGAGGAGCAACCGGTACGGGGACAGTCGCCTGCAAGATCAGCAGCAGTAAATACGCGAGAGACACGTCACTTTATCGTCCATGAGAAATTCAGATCAAGTTTGTTATTTATTCATGTTCATTTTGTCCATTTGTCCATTTTGTTGTATCTGTAATGTAATTTTGTACTCGTGAGTCGTGATTTTGTAAAATTTGGGTGTGGAATTTGTCAATTTGTTATTTTTATTTTGTATTTTGGGGGAATTTTAGTCATTTTTACATTCTTTACATTTTTTTTACATACTTTACCTTTTTGTGGATGCTTGAATAAATTTTTTGCGAATTTTAATGGCTTTTTGCGAATTTTATGGATAAGGGACAATTTTATTTAATAGGAATCAAGTACCGAAAATTTGGGCTTTAATTAAAAAGCTTAACCGGATGCGACGGTGGTTGAGCTGCTGGAACCTCCGGCTGACGCAGCGGTGGTAGCGTTGCCTCCAGCTGCTGCTGCGGTGGAGGATCCTCCCGTTCCGACGGTGGTGGTAGTAGCAGCGCTGGTGGTGGTAGCGGGTCTGGCTGTGGTTGGACGTCCAAAGTTGGCGATTCCCTGGATAAATTGCTGGAATCCCTGCATAATTTGCTGGGGAATCTGAGCCAGAGCTTGGAGTGGGTTTCCATTGCCGAAATTTGGGAACTGACGAGTTTGGAGCGTTTGGAGTTGGGCGACAGACTACAAATTTGACAAAATTAAGTCATTCGCTCATTTTTCGACGTAATTTCACATCCAGCATCGAATTTTTGAGTTTCTTACCGCAGCCATATCGTCGATCAGCTGTTGCTCTTCTGGAGTGAGTTCGACATCTTCAGGAGCAGCATTGTCCTCCTCTTCTTCCTCAGAGGAGGCATCGTCAGTCTCATCGTCTTCGGTTTCTTCGGCAGATTCTTGCACAGATTCGTCTTCTTCAGATTGTTGGCCATCTTCTTCTGGAACTGGAACGACGACTTCGGTATCGTTGTCGCTATTTCCTGGACCAGGGAATGGCAGAATCTGCATCTGCTCCCCTTGGAGTTTGGGCGCAGCTGAGACCGCAGAGAGAGCCATAACGGCCAGGGTGAGAACGACGAGAAGCTTCATGGTTGGATTAGGTCGCTGGAAACTGGAGAGTAGTCCAATTGGATGCGTGAATGTGATTCAGTTCCCTGGAATTGGCTTCTATTTATTTGGAAACTTGACAATTGACAAACTGGTTTCAATCTCATTATCAGATTATCACTGCCAATGTCACAATTCGGGATTCGCAGTTGTGACCTTCAAAACACTTGGACCTCGCGCGTGAGGCGTGACAAAGGACAAAATACAAAAATGAGGATCCTGGAATCCAGACTTCAAAAATCTGAATGATAAAGGCTGGAAAATGTGTGAGAATGTGGAAACTTGCGCAAAACCGCCAAATTGACGATTTACTGTGCACTTGTGCGTGTGCGACTACGGCCGTTTGACGTATCAGTTATTTGTTGCTGAATAAGGAATGGGAAATTTTCCATGAATTGAGAATGAAGAATATTGCAGCTTGGAATTGCAAATTAGTTGATTTAATCAGGCCAAATTCTAATAATTATTATGCTATGCTGTGCTATGAAGATACATTTACATTTCAATTAATTTAAATGAGGAGTCGAGAATTTGAAACTTTCAGCTTAATTTAATCAAAGCTTATCACCAAACACCAATCCTTAATAATACAAGGAATTCTTAGCGCATGCTTACAATGCAATGCAATGCAATAAATTTAAACGCTTCTTCTTCAGGTCAATCTGGTTCTGGGCGTGGTCTCGCTGATAGCTGCTGCTGATTAGACTGGTCGACCCCATATCTTTTTTATCTTGGGCACCGTGTCCGTGACGTCATCTTCGCCATTGCCCTCGTCTTTGCCTTTATCTTCCGGTTCCGGCTTCTTCTTGTAGAGCACGACGTAGCGATGAATCTGTTGGCACGGCTTGCGTTGGACCCCCAAAGCGTGGAATTCAAAATCACGCCGAATGAGGAAGACGAGCTGGGCAGCCTCCTCCTCCGTCATGGAAGGGTGGTACAGGATTTGGGACGTGGCTCCTTCGTGGGCTCGCAGGTATTCGACGGCGCCTCTCAACTCATAGCGTAAATCTTCACGCATCTGTGCCAGACCCAATAATAATATTATTAATTACAAATTACAAATTAGAACTAAACTTCCTAATTGGCTAATTATCCAATTAATTCAGGCTAATTACCAAATTGTCAAATTGCCAATTGCCAATAAATAATAAAAACTTACGGCTGTAATTTTCACGTATTTTTCCAATTCCGGCTTCAGTTCTTTGATTTTGTGGTAGCGGTATTCGTTTCCTCGAAGGGGCTTTGGCGGTGGAGGTGGCCTCGGTGGGCTTGGCGGGTGCCTGAAAACTTTCCAACCACAGGCATAATAATACTCCATGGATCCTCCTTTGCTTTGACTCAAGTCTAGTCAATGTCGTCCTCCTTTTTCTTCCAATTCCAAGTAAAATTTCTAAAATTCTTCGTCTTCACCCACGCAAATGGCAAACGCAAATGGCAAATAAGATGACTTTAGATTTTAGAATCAGGAATTCGTCAATCCGCAATCGTAATCGCAACTGTCCAAATTTCTTTCGGCTAAATTATTATGAAATTATTGTCATGCAGGTTTCAGGTTGCGGTTGCGGGGTTCGTCCAAAAACTGAGCGATTTCCGGTTACAAAAATCTGTGGGTTCAAAAATTACGAAATTATCGGAAAAGCTTGGCGAAATATCGAATTTTTCCATATTACGAAATTACAATTTTGTTAACAAGGTTTGGATTTGCGTACTTGGCTCGATCCACGATCCAATCATTGGTTTTGGTTGATGGCATTGATTAGTTGATTTCCACCGGCCTCCATTCTCTCGATCATTTTCTCATGCCTCCGATGATGTTTAGTCCGTTCTTTGTAGCTCGGGAAGCCCCGCCCACAATAAGTACAGATGATGGGTTTCTCCCCGGTATGACTCCGCTCGTGTTCGACGAGATGCTTCTTCATGATGAACGCCCTCCCGCAGCCAGGAAGGAAGCAGACGTGATTCTTCTCCTTTGTGTGGGCCCTCAGCTCGTGGACCTCCAAATGCTGACGGCAGGGGAAAGCTCTCTCGCAGGGAGCGTACTGGCACTTGAAGGGCATCTCGCCGGTGTGCTGGCTTCGCTCGTGGTATTTTCGCCCGTGCGTCGTTTTGAATCCTACACCGCAGTGGGAGCACTTGAAGGGAGTCTCCCCCGTGTGGGTGCGAATGTGCTGGTTGAGGTTCCATTTACTTGTGAAAACTTTACCCCCATTATCACAGAATGGGAAATCACAGACGAGGGAGCCGTCAAGCTTTAGGTTGTGACGTTCCACGTGTTTTGCCAGTAGGTTGCGCCTTGCGAACTCTTTAAAACAGGCTGGACACGTCAGGCAGCCTGAGCGCGGAGGTGGCATCCGGGCGTGCACACTTGACTCAGGATTGGATTGCCTGACTGGCCCTTGGCGGCTATCTTGGATTTCTTGGGTTTGGATTGTCGTAATTGTCATCGTCATTGTCCCTTCCTTCTTAGTGTCCACATCGCTGATTTCTTCTGCCAATATTTTCATGTCAACTCCTTTGAGGGGAAAGGACGGCGCCGGGTGATGGTCATCCTCTGTCTCAATCTCATTATCTTCGTCGATCAGCACCTCCAATTTGGAAAAAGGTGCCGTGACTTTTGTGGTGCTCAGTGGATCTTCTTCTGGTTCCCCACCGGCACCTTCATCCATGGGATTTGCAATGAGTGCTTCCATCATAGCACCCACCGTCGATGGTTCTTCGACGCGAGGTTCAAACACTCGCATGAGGCATCTTGCATAGTGTGCCTGAAGGCTCTCTTCGCTTTTATACCGAAGGGGGCACTTGTCACAGTAGAACAACTTCCTCTGGTGCAGCTTAAGATGGTTCTGCAAAGCATATGCGCTCGACAGTCTCACACTGCAGGGCCGCTCGGTCCCCTTAAAGGTGCAGGCGAAGGGTTTGCTGGCGGAGGACGCTGTGGAAATTCGTTTGCGATAACGGCGAGGTCCAGGACGACGTCGACAGCGGCGTGGACGTGGACTGTGATCAGGTTCGACGTATTCATCATCATCATCATCATCATTCTCTGATCCAGAAAATTGTGCAATTCGACGTGGAGCTCGCTGGCGAAGTCGTCGAAGGGTGCTTGGCGATTCAGTTGATGCTGCTTGTTGACGGAGGCAGTCTTCTACTTCCAGTCGGTTAACTCTGACGAACGGAGTGCCAGGGCGGAGTCCGATAAGCTGATAAGTTCTGCAAGAGGCAAAGAACCAAAGGCCGATGGTAAATAAATCAAAATATCACGGCAAGTAATAGGATGTACATCAAAGGCAATTCTTACCCAAATGATAAGGCAGTGGCAGTATTGGATGGCTCCAGCTGTAGCTCCACTCCATGGACAGTTTGCTCATGTTGAAGGAGCAATTTCAGACTTTGGAATATTGCACTACATCCCCCAGGGCCAGGAGGTTGACATTGGCGTTGGCAGTGAATCCAGGTTGAGGCGGGTACGAGACGGTGATTCATGACCACAGCCACAGGTGCAGGTACAGGTAAGGAAGGCAGAATCAAAGTCTGGGCCTGGCTCTGATTTGTGATCGGAAGCGCTAAATCGGCCGAGCTGGTCTCCTCCATTTCCTCGGGGTTGGGCAGAGGTCA
>JAQIUU010000144.1:0-13649 GCA_034694545.1 Mesaphorura macrochaeta
ATCCCACTTTCCACGGCAGTCTTTGACCCTGTCGACCTGCATTCGTCTTCGTCTGGTCTCCAATCTCCAGATCAGGGCACGAGGGCACCTTCAGTCTCATCAACAAAGGTTGTCCTCGACTCGACTGTACCTCCGTTATATTAATTACTGGACCAATGACCCGACGAATGAGTCACTGACTGAATGCCTGAGCCTGAATGTTAGTACTAGTAGCACACTCGCAGTCGGACGTCTGTTTGCAGCAGATTCTTGTGGCTGTGGCTAATTCCCCTTTGATGGAGGCATCCTTCGGTGCACAAGTTAGCACAAGACCGTGCTGCACGAGACGAGTAACTACATGTGCGTACTTTGAGTCTAGTCTGAATTCGGGGACAATAGTCATATGAAGTCATGATGTGACATGGCGCACTTGCAATAATTACAACGGAAAGGGTGCAATAAGGAACTGATGAGTAATCAAGGAAGTAAAAAAAGTTTATTACGCAATTTGCATATCAAATTAAAAGAGACTAGAACTAGAAACTTATTGCCGTTGTGTCAGTGGTGTGGGCGTCTAGCCCAGCCGGCGCCGGTGGCTCTAATAATACATGAACATGTTCGGCGTGAGGAGAATAATTGTCAAGTACAAAGATAGCTGAATCTGAATCAATTTCGAAATCAGTGTTTTCTGCGAGTTGAATGACTTCTTGCACTTCCTGCTCGCCACTGCACGTGTTGAATGTTTCTTCCAGAACAGGCTCGGAATTAAAATTAGGGTTGACGTCCCTGTCACTGACGCCAGGTCCACTCGTAGTTGTCTCGATCTTTTCTGCTTGTTCAGCATTTGTCGTGGGAATACGAAGCGCATGGCGAGCATGAGATTTCCCTGCGGCCTTGTACGAGCTGAGATCCTCTGCCGTCTGTATTCCAGCGATGATAAAGATACCCCTCTGTGATTTGGCATGCTCGTGTGTCGCATGCTCGTGTTCAACGTGTTTACGAAATTCCAGGAACTTGTTTGTCGCAAAGGATTTCCGGTTCAAGCTTGTCAGAGATTTTACTTCAGCGCAAAGGCTGCACTTGTAAAGATGTTTGCCAGCATGAAGTTGTCGCTTCAGCACGTGAGTTCTCAAATTTTCCTGAAAGCCCAAATAAAGAGACTCTTTAATATTCAACCAATCTTTCCCTCCTGTACTATTTAACATCTCGGAGTTGCGGAAATTAGAGCTTACGATATTTTTTGTTTTGACATCACAGTATGGGCACAGATAAGGAGACTCTTCAGTGTGTTGCAAGGAATGTCGCTTCAGTCCATTGGCAGTGCTTGTCTTAAATGTGCACTTATCGCAGGTGAAAGCAAGGCCTTGTTCCCCCACACGTTTCTTGTTCTTTACATCAATTTTATGCACTAATAAATGATGACGGTTTAAGTGTATTTTCGATTTTGTTGCGTATTTGCACAATTTGCAAGGAAATGAACCAGGCGGATTGTGGACTACAGAATGACTCTTGAGCTCGGACTGATTTATTCCAACGAAATTGCAGGAAGCCACGGGACAATGGACTGTTTTGCCCGAATGTATCCGTTGATGACGCGCCAGCGCTCCTTTCTCAAAGAAACTGGAAGAACATTCCGTGCAACGGAACTCTTTCCTTCTCGATGGGCCATCATGGGTCTTAATGTGACGTGCGAAATGTGACTTCTTGCGGGTGGAATAGTCACAGGATTTACAGGTGTATGCACTATTCCTTCGACGTGCCCGAACTGCACGTCCTGTGTCTATTGACGAAACGAAATCGTTCCCATTTAGTCCTTCCTGTGCTTGTGTTGGCAGCAGTGCGGGTGCCTTCAACAATGTCCTTGCAAAGCTTGATATATTCATTGGGTTCGGTTCATTCATTTTTTCTTCTGCAGCGAGGTCAGGACTCAATCTAGATGTTCCACTGAGTTTCCTAAGTCTGTCATGCTCGTCGTCACTAACACAATTCAAATCCAAATCTGGGCTTGAGGAATTTGAAGCGAAATTATTGTTGAGCAGGCTCAAGAATTGGTCCCCGTGCAGCGCGTGCACGTGTGTTGCCAACTCCCGATTCAGTATGAACATTTTATTGCAACCAAATACGGGACAGGTTTGAGGACTAATTTGACGGATGATGATGGGGATCGATTTTGCAATTGCTGACTCCACTACTTTATGGCTTGCGCTCTTCAAATGTTCGAGTAATTTATGTCCGTCGTGTGAAAACTTTGTGCGTGAGCAGGCCGAGCAGTTCCATTCGCGAGTGTCTCCAGTTTCTATTTGCAGATGCTTATCACGTATATGAGCGAGGAGTTGCTCCTTTTGTGTGAAATAAAATTTGCAGGTAGCACACTGATAAGGAGATTGTACAACTATATCATGAATATGGTCCAGGATCAAACTCAATTCTGGGTTCGCCAGTCTGGCTGTTCTTGTTCGCTACATTAAAATTGACAGAGGTTCGATTATTTCTTACAGAATACCGATTACGAATTTGAAATTGATAAATTGGCCTATATTTGCGCATTACCTGACAATGAAAATGCGAAATTAAGTGCTTTCCCATTTGTCGCTTGTCAACTTTTGAGTAGCATGTCGGACAATGGGTGTGAGTAGAACTAATTTGGTCCTTGTCAGAAGTCGGATTCATACTTGCTGACTTCCGTCGTTTGGAAGCATCCTGCCGAGTACTAATGTACTTGGAGCCCTTTACTTTGCGACAGCTTCGCCGAGGCTGATACCCAATATATTGTTCGAAGTCTTCTGTGTCTGCCCTTGAGGTGCGGAAGGATCGTTGTGCAGCTCTCTTGAAGTGTAGCTCCGTTGTCGCATGCCTTTCTAGGCAAGATTTGCTCGTGAATTGACGATCACAGGATTCGCACCAGTGGGAACTTCTGGACGGAGCGTCTCTTGTTCCAGGAAACCACTTTCCTTTCGACGCGACGGCCACGGCCATGTTTTCCGTCCTAAACAAAAAACAAAATAATTCAGAACGAAATTCGACATTTTGGCAAAGGGTTTTCTTACGGGACGGCCAATTGTGGTTGTGACAGGACCGGCCGTTCACCTTGATGATCTTAATCGATGAGATTGATTAGTTTATCTTATTGTTCTTATCATAATGTGTCTCTGTGTCTCGCTCTTGTTTTGATTTTGATTGAATTGACGGATGGACGAAATCATCGACCGAGATTGAAATTCCCTCACAAGCAGCTGGTTGGAGATGAGTTGGTTCGAAAGAATGCAAGTGATCTCTGTTTACCTGATGACATACACTAACCATATACAATTCAACTCCGTCACTGCTGAATTGGAATTCGTATCTGTTTTATTACAAAAGACATCTTACTTTTCACTTGGTGAGCTGAGGGCTGAGGTACATAATTTGGACTGAATTCTGAGGAAGAGTTGAAGGCTGAATTAATTATAATAAATTAAATTATTACCAAATCAATTTGTCCTGCTTTGATTAACGCATACATTGTGAGTAAGTATGAGACAAATGAGACTGGCATCCTTCTCCGTAATTCTGTCAGCGATAAATTATCGTGATTTCACTTTCGTTTAGTTAAAAGCGGAACATCTTGACAGCAAAAATGTCGTGGATTGTCAACATCGCTGGAAAAGCGGAGGACTTCCTAAATAAGATCGATCAGACAACTGCGGTGGCCCTGCAAAGGTAGGTTTCCTTATAGCATTTTTTTCATAAGCATGTTTGATACGGTAAGTGTTTAATGATGGCGACTTCATTTCATTTGCAGTGGAGGAGAAACTGGAACGTCAAAGAGCAGATCAAAAAAGAAAAGCCAGGGGTACAGTCAAGGCCACACCGAATATGGGGCACCAACGACGACCGTACTACCCACACCATCCGACACAAGGGTGACGCTGACAAATTCCACTGACACGTTGGGTTTGACAAATTCCACAAAATCGCTCACGCAAAGTGTCGACATCGAGACAAGTGGTATGGCTTCCGGGAGGACTAGCAGTCGTCCAAAACCTCCAAGACCCTCAAAACTAAAAAACGCAGTCAAACCAGTCTCACAAGATCTTGCTATTAATGGCCTCAGTGCCACGAACGACCAAGCATTCCTAATATCCACAGTAAAAGACACTAAAACAACAGGAGACAAAACTGATGAGCAACTCCTAGATTTCTTGAATTCTCCTTCACAAAATCTTGATGAGAGTTCACTTTTAAGGAGCGAGATTGCTTCCCAATCAAGAGAAATGAATTTACTTTTGAGAAACTACAAGAAACTGCAGCAAGGTACATATGGGTTGATACTTGATATATCGATATCACATTTCCAAGTCAAGTACCAAAAGAGCACATCTTTGAGCTTATCTTTTACCTTTTTCATTTTAGAACACGATGCATTGAAGAAAACTCGCGAGTTTTCGAGCGAAGCCAATGGCATGTCCGGGAACAGTGTGGTGGTGACAAATGAGATGATTGACAGACTGAACCCGGAAAGCCCGGAATATGAAAACCAGATTATGGTCAGGGACCAAGAAATTAGCCACCTGCGTGAGCAGTTGAAAGCCGTGTTGGATAAGCTGGAGACGAATGAAGGCATGCAATCTATTAAGAATCGTGTAGCTCAACTCGAATTGGAAAATCAAATGATTATTTCAAACAATGAAGAAATCGCTAGTAAATTAACTGCAACGAGCACACAACTTGACACTTCTGAGGCACAGCTGAGAGTTGTCAAAGAAAAACTCGCGAACGTGGAGAAAGAGTATTCTAGTTACAAGGAGAAAGCAAAAAGTATATTGCAAACAAAAGATGAACTTATTGCAAGTATGTCTTCCAATTCTAACCATGGTCAAGATGGTCAAAATGGTAACATTGATCATAAAGCCTCCGGATCAAATCAGCCGAATGAATTTCAATTTCTTTCTGAAATTGGATCCTTGAGGTGAGGAAGATGAATCATTTTTATTTCTGTCAGTTGTCAACATTTTGGTTTGTCCAACCTGCTCATTATGTCTAATGTATACTCTGTTTAGGAGTGAGCGTGAACTGCTTCAGGCAGAAATTACCCAAAATCGATTTTACGCTGATTCCTTGCGCGAGGAGAATAGTCGTTTGGAGTCTGAACTGAACGTATTAAGAACTTCAACCACCAATCTGCACGCCCTTCTTTCTAAGGAAAAGCAAGTCCGTCATAATCATCAAGAAGAAAATCTGAAGTTGTCCCAGCAGATTTCTACCCTGCAGCTTGAATTCGAGAGAGAACGAATTGAAAAAATGAAGTTACAAGAAAGAGTAGAGAAGTGTGAAACGGGCATGGGCACTGGAATGAGAAAAATTCACAGCATGAATGATTTCGAGTATGGCCAGCAGAAACCCGGACCTAGTAATGAATTCGATGAGACTGATACGCTAAGGACACGAATCACAGCATTGTCGCAGAGTTTATTGGAAAAGCAAAATTATATAAATGCCCTTAGTGCCGATAAACAGCTGTTGCAGCTAAGGATTGAACGATTACAAGCCAAAGTTGAAGAAATGAATCAAGAAGTTGAATACCACAATGCAGAATCATTTAGCCTAGACGCAGATGGGCTATCAAATCATTCAGGTAAGGACACCTCCGGGGGGTATAGCATTTGTCATTATATTTTTATTTGCAATTCTACATGAGCTGGAGTTTATATTATATTTCCATTATCGTGTCTTTTCAGTTGTTTCAAGCCAACCGTTGTACTTGAGCGAATCACCGTGGGACTCGAGGATTGCTAGACGCGTGAAACGTGCCTATGCTCAAGTTGACACATTTTGTTGTCAAATTGGAATTATTCTAAGACAAAGACCCAATATTCGTTTAGGTTTCTGCCTGTATATAATTTTCCTTCATTTGTGGGTTTTCTTTGTACTTTTTTCATGGTCCCACAATCACACGTCTGCAGACGAAACCTAATACACAAGTTCCAATTAAATTTTAAGCCTTAATTCCTAAGCCACTTCCTTATTTCACCAGTATCCGGTTTATTTGCAATTGCAATTATGCTTTTTTAATTTTTGCATAAAGTGTTTGCCGGTTTAAGTTCTAATAGTTGACTAAAGATATGCCTTTTGATTTAGTATTAAGGGCGAACGCCGAACGTGAGCATCTACAATTTTGGATTCCAGAATGAATTTTTAATCATCTACTGATTAAATGGTGTTTAGTGACACCGACACCTACCTATCGTTAATAAATCGTATATATTGTTGAAAATGATGAATAAATATATTTTTGATGTGTGTACGACAGAATGCTTACCAATACAAAACAAAGTACAAGTTTATTCGTAGAGAGAAACTGATGGTTAGGTTATGTCTTACTTTTACGTAGTTAATTATACACGACTTCACATGAAGATGAGAGTTATTACAAATATCTATTACACAAGTCCGGTTTCGTTCGTCTAATGATTCGCCGAAGCCTGGCGTCTAAGCAAAATGTAGATCTTCTCCTTGATCCAGTCCTTGGTGTAAGGAGCATAGGTGCTTGTGCTCTTCTGATACCTGAGATAACGAAGGCATACATGATTATCAGCAGCCTATCCTATCCAACTTTACCTAATTATTATTGGTAACTTACACCAAGCATGAGAGATCTGCCAACTGATCAATGAAATCAAAAAGCTGTGAGATATCGTATGTAATTGATGGCGTGGCCGGGTTTTGCCTCTTGAGATGTTCTTCGTATATCTTGCAAACACCCTCCATACACTCATTAACAGACTCAAAATCACTGTAAGTTCGCGATTCTGGCTTTGGACCAGGCTGCATCAGTAGAATCGTGTGAGACTAAAAATGATAAAGATTTACGGCAGATTAACCCCAAAAGAAAACCCGCCTAAGCCTACTCTAAAATTAATATTATCCGGGCTAACAAATTCATGAGATATGATATGACTTACCATTGTGGATCTTAAAAATTCAATTCGTTTTGCAGAAACACTAACAATTCGAACCTCGAGGAAGTTCAATCAAATCGAATCAGTTAACGGTATCAAAATGAAATGAACCTTGCGTACTAGTGTTTCCTGTCAAGTCAGGCTGAGGCTCACTTATAAGAATTAACACAAACCAGGTAACGTTGGGGAAATGGTCTACAAGAAACGAATAATTCAGCGTTTTTATTTATAGAAAGAGATAAGAATTCTGATAAACAGTGCAGTATTTATGCGGCCCAATGCAATTCGCTTGAACCTTGGGAGCCGAGTTGAAGTTGAAAACTTGGCCTCGGCTTTCGGCTTCTTTTGAGGACTCAATATTCAATTCAGCTCAAGCAAATGGTATAGCCAAGAGCCAAGTCGCTCTCTCATGTCCATGTAGGTATTGAATACAATCCAATGCAATGTAGTGAATGCAGCTAAGCTAAGCCGCGGCATCTATCCTTATAAGTGTCTCAAGAAGCCAACTCGGGTGCTCGACCGCTCTTCTTGGGTATCGTGGACATCTTAACTGGATTCATTTAACGGAACTAGGGCGTCTGACCATCAGACGGACGAATGACCGACGATCCAGTGACTCAGTTGGATTCATTTTGTGATGAGGCTCGAGCAATTGGTCCAGCAATGCGAATATGGATAGTCATAAATAGTCATTTAATATTATTACAACGAGTATTTACAAAGAAACACATTTATTAATAGAGTAGAGTAGGAAGTAAAACTATAAACGCAGCTGCTGAGTTTACTTTGTTTTGTCTGAAACTGTATATTTTGAGTAGGTTTTATTTGGGTCATACGGCTCCCAACGGGAGGCTGGAAATATGTGCTTGTTCCTCTCATACCTGTGAGAAACGGGTAAGAAATTGACACAATTGCAAACACACATGCTACGTATTTATGAAAAGTTTGAAAGCACGTTAATGCACGTACCAATTTCGAAGCAAAACTTTTCCTGCGTGTGAGTCCTCTTTCTCCCTGCTGGCATCGCTTTGTACGCGTATGTCATCGCGTGCGTGGAAGGCAAAAAGTGGCCCGCTTTTACCACGGGCTTTCGTAACAATCAAGTCGTAAAATGTATAATGGTGAGGCAGAATCAAATCTTCTTTGACATACCTGTAATAAAACTTAGTGTTAGAAACCACTACTAGCCTGCCAACTCATGAATCAAACGATAGACGACTAATATAATATGTTATATAAGACTTACATGAGTTGGTCTGCTTGGACGGTTCGTAACTCGCCAAACTCACTCCTCAAGGATTCCATACATTTTTGGAGGAATTGATATATTGATGTTCCCTTTGTCACCCTCAAAACCTTCCGATGCCCTGATCCATCCCAGTAACTGTATGTTACTTCCATTTCCTCACTTTTAAGTGCCTCTTGCGCCGTTACCCACTCCTGCGAAGCTTAAATAATTTTGCCTATTAGTGAATGACCTAAATAGTTTAGTGCTAGGACTCTTAAATTCACCTGTCTTAAAACCTCACGCAGACGATTTTCCTCTTCCTCGCGTTCACGATCAGGTAGAAAACTGGTGTCGACATCTGGATTCTTCGCCATTCTCTTCTTCTTAGGGGCTGATGCCTCCTCGGTTTGCATTGGCCCTTTTTCCAATTCTAATTTACTAGTTCCATCATTACTATTACTGTCGGATTCGGGCTCAGATTTTATTTTAGTCTCCATCTCGCTAGTGCTGTTGTTGTCGTTGTCACTCTTTTTATTCCTCTCGTCATTGGCTTCATCTTCGTCTTCATCAAATTCATCTAGGAATGAAAGTGCTTGGATTTGTTTCTTCTGGAGTTCCTTCTGCGCTTTTTTCGCTTCCATTTCTTCAATCTTTTTCTGTTCTTTCTCCGCTCTCTTCTGTGCCATGCGCTTCTCTCGTTCTTTGATGACTGTATCTTGTTTCTCTTTCATCTGGTCAAGAGTCACTAACCCAATTGTCGAGCTCTGCATACATGGATATGAACATAGCATATTATTAGTGTCATTTGTGTCATATTCAGCTCATAGTGTTAGCTTTTCCTTCCTTAATTTACCTTCAATTGAGCTTCGATGGCATCATAATGCACTGCGAACTTGTTCTCAATTTTGTCAACCTTCAATTCTTCTTCCAGCTTCTTTCGCCGGAACTCCAACTCCTGCGCTTCTTTCTCACGCTTCTTCATCAGCTGCATGGCTCGTGAGCCCTCACTGGCTGCACCCTTGTATTGTGCCATTGCTCTGCCTGATTTGGAACGACGACGAGTGTTCCTAGTTCTATATGAGAGACATGTCTTCAGTTTATTTAATACTACCCAGATCGAATTGCAATTGCAAGTGAACTGAACTGAAAAAATCAATGCTTATGTTTATGGACTTACGTTTTCCTTATCGAAAGAAGTCACGAAGTCTGATAACTGATTGTAGAACACCAATGCTATATTCGGCCTCTCTTTCTCTTGTACACGTGTGCGTGATTGGGTGCTGCGTAAGTGATTAAGTAAAAATTAAATGATTAAAATCATTTACTGTACTCGTTTTTACGTCAAAATATGTGTGCGATCTCAAAATCCAAAATCACCTTTTTCTCGAACTTTTCTCAAGCACAAGCAAGCAAGGATCAAGCTTTCACCTCCAACGTCTCCAGCCCAGCTCATTTCAACTCAAATACCACAAAAATGAAACGTCGTTCGTCTTTGTCACGATAATAAATTCAGGCACAAGCTACAAGGTGAAAATTTTGTGACAGGGACTTTCACCGTGCGTGCGAGTGCGAGGGACTTTTACCAACTTTCATTAGAGTTACGGTACTTGGTGTGCATGTGCAGTGGCAGTATTATTATCAGCAGCCACACATCTTCCGCTCCTGATGATGCTTGACGCTCGTCTCGACTGTTCTGTGACTAAATAGTAGAACCGGACAGACGGGGTCATTCGGCACGCAATTAAATGAAAGGCATTGGTAGAGGCAGGGGAACGAGATTTGAGGTAGCATCATCAGAGAACCGAGGAACCGGCTTGGTAAGTTGTAATTAATCGTGGTAAACATTAAACATGAGCTCAGCGATAAGTAATTCATTTCTAACATACTCAGGAACACACTTCATCTGATGCGCATTCCACGTCTAGTAGTGCCGATTCTGCTTTGCCTGGATCCGGATCAGATTTGACCCTGCCCCCGAACTGGGAAGATAATCGCCCTGGTATAAGTGCAACACAAGAAAGGCCAGTTCTCAGGGCTGGTCGTGGAAGAGGCATTTTCCGTCCACCGCCTGCAGAATCTTACACATACCAACCGAAACAAGGTCCACATCCATTAACATGTGGACCACTCCGGCCAACCGAAAGCATACTTCCCGAAAATGGCTCGACTTCTTCGTCATCTTCAGAGCGAAGAACCGGGGAAGATGATCTTGTCGAGCAGATTCGCCGACTTAACGCTGGGCGAGGAAGGGGTATATAAATGATTCTCGCAACTTCAGCCCTCGCATGTCAGTCGCATTGAGGTATAACGAAAATTCTCATTCTTAATCAAGGTCGTGTGGGAAGAGCTCGTGGAATACTTGCAATCTCAAGTGATGAGTCAGATAGTAACTTTAGAGGGACTGGCCCCGGGTTGAGGATCCCCGAATACGGGGTTCGAGGTGTTTCGCTGATGACGCCAAGTCCACTGCCGCTTACCTCGTAAGAATTGAATGATGTTACGATGTGCCCCAGCATTTATTATTAGTATTATTATTGTTCATGGTCTCTCTTGTTCGTTAGACCTTCGCCATCAAACTCGGAAGCCGGGTCAGAGGGTGCAACGCGTAGAACAGCAATTGTAAAGCGAGGACGTGAAGGAAGAATGTAATTCACATCCTAAGAATGCTTCTCCTGTTTGAAGCCAAGTCAAGATGTAATTGTTGGTTTATATTGTAGTGTTCCAATCGCGGCGAATTACATCTGGCTAAACGTTGAGGAACATAAAGGAATCTTTCAGTACCATGTAAATTTCGATCCGCCTTTCGAAAATACGAAGTTCACGAGAATGATGTTGAGGGATCATGTGGGCATTTTGGGAACCATCAGAAATTTCGATGGAGCTAAACTGTTCTTACCCTTTAAGCTACCAGATAAAGTAAGTCTGTCTTTGAAAGCGTCAAACTCAAACCTGTATTTTGAGACTAGTATTATTAAATAGCAAATAACAATTCGCGTTTTGCTTTTCAGGTCACTATTCTTGAGTCTTTCAATCCAAGCGATCCCACGATGCGTGTGAAAATCACAGTTAAATATATTACGCCTGGCAAAAACGAAGCGTATATGCGAGATTATGTTCAGTTTTGCAATATTTTATTTCGACGCATAATGACGGTCCTTGGGCTGGTCAATATTAACAGACACTTCTTCAATACTCAGTTGGACGCAATTCTTCGTCTTCCACAGCACAGGTACGACACAACGACCCGTATTATAAATACGTGTAAATATACGATTGGCTTCATAAATTCATTTAATTTGTTGTCAAATGAAGGTTGGAAATATGGCCGGGCTATGTAACTGCAATTGATGAAATGGAGGGTGGCCTAATGTTGTGCTGCGATGCTTCCTTTCGAGTTCTCCGCACAGATACAATGCTGGATATATGGTGAGGCTTGAGAATAAATGTCAAAGTCAAATGTGTCCGGATTCCAAGCGGAAAAAGAGTCCAACTAAGCAGTGTTCATACCATGTCCTTGCATTTAGGAATGACATTAGATACGGAAGCCACAAAAATGGAAGCATTGACCCAAAAGAAGAATACAAAAGATTTCTATTGGGCAAAATTATTTTGACCCGATACAATAATCGTCACTATCGAATAGACGATATAGATTTCACGCGAACACCTATGTCCACATTTGAGTGCAGGGGCGAACAGGTAATTTCAAGAGCTTAGACATAGAAATTCCATTATTGATCATTTTTACCCGACTTCAGGTAACGTTTGCTGCATACTACCAAACTCAGTACAGCGTTAGATTAGTGGATTTAAGCCAACCACTTCTGTGCCACCTCCCACGACCAAAGAAGAATGATCCTCGGAGAGTAAGTAATATTGACCTTTGGCCACACAAGAACTTTTATAATAAAACCTTCAATTTCTTGTTTTCTGACTTTTCATGCTACAGGGTCTTGTTAACCCCATTCTGTTAATCCCTGAATTATGCTTCATTACGGGTTTAAGTGAGGATCTAACTTCAAATACGCGGATCATGAAAGACATGTCAACGTGCACGAGGCTCACTCCCGACCAAAGAAACCAGTGTTTAGAGAAGTTCATTCATAGTGTGCATGGTTAGTTCTTACCTTAAATGGGAGTGTCTTACGTTCTTATCATACTTATGATAAATGATAATACACTGCATTAATTCTGAAGATAACGCCGAGGCAAGCAGGATCTTGAAGGACTGGGGTCTGAAACTTGAGAAAAGCTCCGCGAAACTCGAAGGAAGAGTCATTGGTGAAGATCTCACCGTAGAAATGAACTCAAATTACAGTTTCAATTTGAAATCCAGAAACTACGAGTTTGGGAATGAAGCTAAGAATCGCTTTTGCTATGATCCGGTAATGATTAATGGCCTACGTAACGTTTAATCTACGTAGTATTACTCCGCTTTTCTTATTCTCGGAAATCTAAACCAGGTTCATGTAAATGACTGGGCCGTTTTCTATCCTGCTCAAGAAGCAACTAAAGTAGATGGCTTATGTCGTCTTTATGTGGATGTCTGTCGTAAAATTGGAATACAAGTAAGTTCAGGAAAACTAGTTCCGATTCGTGGACGTCGGAATGATGACTATCGGCAAACGATCACGAATTTTTTACAACATAATCCCAAGGCAAGTTGAGTTTAAGCCAATTGAGTAGCTCTTCGAAAGTAATGTAGTATTACATATTAAATTATTTATACCATTTATAGCTCCAATTTTTTATTCTGGTTATGTCGAGACGTCAAGATGATTTGTACGGCATGGTCAAGAAATTGGCTTGTGTTGATAAGCCGATACCTTGCCAGGCTATCTTGGTGAAAACACTATACGACCAGAGAAAAGTAAATTCGATCATGAGCAAAATTGCCTTGCAAATTAATTGCAAGATTGGTGGTAGCTTGTGGACAATCAAAATGCCGCGGGTTGAGAAGATCATGTTTGTGGGGATGGATGTTTACCATGATCCAAAGGAGAAATCTGCTTCTATCACAGCGCTCGTCGCTTCACTGAATGAGAGTCACACGAAGTACTTTTCTAAAATTGTTCGTCAAAGAACCCATCAGGAAACAATGTCTTCGCTTAGGCCCCTCTTCGTTGAAGCACTGAAGGAATTTCACATCGTACGTGGTCACATTCGACGGAACGCTTAAAAATAAATGAATGCTGATTATTTTAATGTTCTATTCTAGATGAATAAATGTTGGCCAGATCGAATACTTGTGTATCGGGATGGTATCGGCGATGGTGAAATGGAAACAACAAGGCAGATCGAAGTTGTGCAGATGACAGAGACCCTAAAGCGATACTGTGAAAATGGCCCGAAGTTCACGTATACGGTGGTTCAGAAGCGAATTCACACCCGAATACTAACAGAAAACACAAGGGTGAGATATTTGCTGATTATTCCCTTATTGAATTTTTGTTGAGTATCCATGTTTTTCTGACTGAACTAATTAACTTTAGACGCGCACGTTC
>JAQIUU010000145.1:0-13629 GCA_034694545.1 Mesaphorura macrochaeta
GTTCCGCGTGAACGACAGCCATGATCATGATTCGCGCGTGTTCAGTCGGGTTTCACAGGAATCCAGTGATCTGAGGAATGAGTTCGTCCAGGGAGATTGCTTGAGTGAAGATGGAGAGTGTGAAAATGAAAGATCTTTTAGTTTGATGAAAATATTCGTATTTGAGGTAATATTTTTGGTGTTTGTCACAAACTAATTTAAGAGATTGTTCGGCTACTTCTAGGTGCTGCGTGCTCGTCGTACGGTGCAGGGTTCTAGAACTTCGTGCGTGGGAGAGCAGATCGTGCCGTAAACAAAGGATTGGCTTGAATAGGAAAACTGGTCACGGTGGAAGCGGTGATGGAAACTTGGAGGCGTGAAGTTGAATCTTGTTCTGGAGATTCTGTAAAGTTAAAGAAGTAACGAGATCCAAGTTGCAGAAGACTGATAAATGGTCACGACTAAAATTGGACCAAGATAGAGTTGAACTGTGAACGCAGCACAGCAGCAGGAAGTGATGACAAACCCTTTGCAAAGGCAATGTCTTTCTAATGAAAGCGTGTTTCAATTCAGTAACGAGTCGAGGAAGAAGAAGTTGGTCGTTTTCAGGGTAAAATAGGACGAGTGAATGAGTGTACCATACCATTGCGCTGGAAAGCGTGTTAGTAAAAGTAGCAAAAAGAGAGAAATGAAAATTAATGGAAACTTGATTGAAAAATGTTCTCCACTTTCTTTGCTATATTTTTGAAGTCAGTCGCTTTCTCGTCTCGCTGCTTTATCAAATCCGCGAAAAGGATAAAGGAGGATGAAGCTAAGAGGGAGAAAAATAGACCAGGATAGAAAAAGATTCTGAAAAGATAGAATTTGGTAAATGCAGCACACTGAGAGAGTACGATGGAAGGTGCACAGTTGATGTGCAGAGAAGGAAGCCGTCTTGAAGCTGGGAATTTACTTGAAAACAGTGAAGCAAAAGAAGGAGTTCTACAGACTGTGATTGGAAAGAAAGATTCTCGTTGAACTTCTAATCTAAAGTTCCGTTCATATCACCTATTGCAAGCAAAGGCCGCGACACTCAGTACCTGCCAGGAATTGCACAGCCGAAAGGAGGCCCTTTAACCCTCCTACAATCGTTCAATCTTGTTCGGTTATCCTTTTATAGCCGGATTTGTTGAATCTTCTTTCTATTCTACTACTGTAATTTTACTTTGTACGAGCAGACAGACGAACAACCAGACAGGCGGTGGGCGCTTGACTTTGAGTAATTTCGATTAATTCATTTTTCGAAATTTAATTTATTTTGTAATGGTCCATGTAAACAACAACAATCTTTTACGAACCAGCCGACAGTCAAACAGTTTGTAATCTGATGCAGCGTTGATAGAACTTCCAGGCAGTTCTACCACTTCTATTTTCTGCTGCCTTACCTTTTCCCTGAAAACCCAAACTTTTCATGAATAGGCTTACAAAATTAATGTGAGGTGAGTTCTCCAATGACACGTAATTTGGGCTTTAGGCACCTTGCTTGATGGCCTGGAAAAGTCACTGTCGAACGCTCTGAATCCCCTTTCTGTCATGTTACTTCTGCAACGTGTTTCTGCGACTCTTTGAAGAGCAACTAATTTACTATATTTCAGATTTCGCAACGTCCGTGTGAGTTGTGAGTTTTGGACTTTTGATGCGGTACTTCGTTGTGCAATTATGTAACAAATTACAGCGTTACGGGTTAAGGACGTCTATGGAGTTCTCATCTCTTCATGTTTGTGTTCATGTTGTTGTAATTTGATCAGACTGATCTTGGTCGCGGTCTAGCTCTATTCTGACTCTTTCCACATTTTTTGTGGTTTGGACTGTTTTCTCTTGGCTACTACGCGACTACACAGTACGCCTATTCTCTGTGCTCTGTTTATGCCGCTGGTAACGTCCTATTTCATCGTTCCAGCTTCTGTTGACTGGAAACCGTAGCCGAGATTTTTCATGGTGAATGTGTGTAGCGTCGTAGCGTGTCGTTACGCACAACGCACAGTGAGGTTTTGTTTTGTGTGCTGAACGTGACGTAGAGCGATTAATCCCTTGTGTCTAATTCCGGCAACAACCGAGCTATTCTGAGAGAGATCATCGTGCTGGATTCTGCGGGGCTCGACTTTCTACTTATTTTTTGAATTGAGCTTTAAAGAAACAAGAAAAAGATGCTGCAGAATTCCATTTGCAATTTTGAGACTGGAACACTCAGCGCATTCCTTAATGTTTGTTTCGGTTGCCCGTATGCATGTTCATTGGGAGGACATAAATTTGAAGTCACAATAGACCATTCAGGGTTATTGTTCACATTTCGCATCGCGCTCGGCTTTCTTGGTTCTCATAAGAGTTCATTAGCAAAAGAATTTGTTGTGTAATTGCTGCGTGCAAGAATTCGTTTTTTATATCGGATTAAAATCTCGAAGCTCACACAGCGCAGCTGAACTCTGCGGTTTTTCAGCCAGCGTCCGGCGACATACATGCCGCTACATTGTTCGGCTGATAATGCCGTAAAAGACGATCTTACTCTAATGAATGTACGTCTGTGCAATACTTAAGAGAGTATAAATCCTACAGAGACAAATTAAGTGAGCCAAGAACCGAAGAAAGTGAATTCTCAATTTGGGAATTAGGTTCATAAAATTTCGACATAAGAAGACTATAAAATGAAAGAAATCACATTTTAAATTAAAAGAAAGGATTTAAATCGCCCACGCGCATTGAATCCTTATAAAAACGGGCCTTGTTTCTGAAAGCAATTCATTTCGCAATTCTCAGGAAAGTAAGTCGCGAGGAGATTTAAATTTATTAAGTAACCAATGCAGAATTTGAACTGGAGCACATGAATTCAGTCTCACATCAGTCAGTGACTGGATGAATGACACAATTTCGTGCTCGCTTCTGGAATGTGGTTCTGGAAAAATAATCTTGCACTAATTTTAAACCTAGCAAAATGAGATTGCATCTTAAAAAGAATCACGTCGTTATCAGATTTGGCAAGCGGACGCGAAACAAACATACATGTGAGCCCAGTGGAGGAGCAGCCCTCAAAGATTGACGATGACGGGCAGCAAACGGCAAACATATACTAAACTTTACTCGGGTCCAACTTGTGATCCGTACTTGAACTCTGTCTGCCACTGCCACTATTGCGGGTACTCGGTGGATAGCGCGTATAAATGTTTTAACATTATAAATTACTTCGAAATTACTCTGTCTATGAGTAGCTAGTAGTGGAGCACCACGTTGGGCTCTTCGGTGCGTATTTTTTGGCAATTCCCATTCTGACTCTGCCCCAGCCTACTAAACCATCGCTATCCCATTGCTTTTATATATTTCGCAACATTCCATTTTTTATCTGAAACATTAACCATCACTAGCACTCTGTATCCCCCACACCATGCACTTTTGATAGTAGCATGTTTTCAGAGATTCTGGGAGAAAAATTTGAACAAGGAAGCAAGCGAACGGGCGAGCACGAGCATGGTGTAGTCTGGTATAGCGATCGATGCTGGTGAAAGTGCGTGAACGTGAACGTTGAAGTTGAAAGCGGTGGCGACGTGGCGAGTAACCAAAAAATGAAAGAGAGCAAAGCAGAAATGAATAGAAATACTACGACCGACTAGACTACCACTAGTACGATGGAGTAACTGTAGTACAGATATGGTCATGGAGTGAGTGAATAGCTTGACTGACGAAATATAATATAGCAAAAGCGAAAGCGAAAGCAAAAGCGAAAGCGAAAAGTTGAATATCTCATTTTACAACTACATTTACATTTACAGCATTACTTTGGGAGCGTGTGCGTAGTTCGCGCGCAACGTGTTACATATATGCATGGGAAATATTAGGATGTGCAGGCTCAAACAACACAGCACCTTCGTTTTAGCTTCTTCGTAGGCTGCATAACTTCACTTTTGAAAAAATGTTGCTTGTAACTACTTGTCGTTGCTTGTACATTGTACTTGACTGTTCCAATTGAGGCTGGCTGAGAACGAAGCTAAGGAGAAAGCACGAGGAGCAGTTGCTTGAATGTGCATCCCAAGAGACTCTCTTTTGATCATCATCTCATTTACAATCCAAGTTTTCCCATGTCGTCTGCCTGGTACAAGGTATCTACAAGGAGGATGCACACAAGTATCTGTACTCTATTGTGCGCGTGACGCTTCGTTCCAGTTTCCAGTTTGTGATCTTGTCGCCGTACGCGTGCCGTGATTCTCATCTCCCGTAGCGGAGCGTGAGCACACCATTCTTGACGACAACGACTTCCACTTTCACTTGACTGCAGTGGTGCGGTGCATTATCTGAATTGAGTGTTTCGTGTTTACGGTTATTTTCAACGATGTGACAAAAATGTAATATGATGAGACATTGACATAAGATTTTTATGAACCACTTTTACAGGCTCATATTGTAATAATAAAATGAAACTCATTTTAGAAAGATATCATTTCCCTCCACACTCACGTTGGACCTACCCTGCAGCTACTCTGCCTTGAGTTCCTTTTCTAAAATGGAAAATGACCACTGTTTTATTACGAGCAATTGTGTAGTTTGCCGCTGTCCAAGCACTCAATTCAGTCTGGGCTGGCCCGCAGGGAGAAATGTAATTTTTCTAAGGAACTCCGGGCGTAACCATTTTCACGACTCCTAATTTCGAATTCCGTTACAGTTTAGAGTTGAGGCTAGCCGGCGGCTCATACATAAAAATTGTAGCTGATATTATGCATTAGATTTATAATTGGATTGCAGAGTTTAGTTTCAAATTCTTATGACCTTACGTTGCAGCTTGAAATGGAAATCAGCTTTGGGTATAAAATGCTTCTGTACTCCGATACTCCAATGTATGACAATGTAATTTCCGGTTTCGTTTCTGCTTTCATATTTCCATGTTTGGCATGACCAGAGTTTTTGATGTATCACATTGCGTGAATTCCTCCCACAACCCAAGCTACTATACTACGCGGATTGTGCGTAATGTGCTGAATGAAACTGAGACTACTGACCTTATTCTTAAACAAAGCGCACCCGCCCAATATGGGCAAAATTCTCGCGCGAGTTCCTTTCTCGTCTAAATCAATATTTGCTACTACAGCTCACCCAATCTTATTCCTTTCTCCTTTACTCCAGATATTGTAGATTTAAGATTTATAAGTTCAAAACATAATATATGACGTACGCACACACACTTCCCTTAACAGTTCAATGTACGCACACACAGTGCACCGTTTTTACTTATAGCCACATTGCCTTTTCCTCCAGGATTTTCTTTTGTTGTTTCTCAGAAGACTCAGAACGCATTCGTTGTTTCTTTTCTTTCTTACGTAATTCTGGACTGAACTTTGTAGGGGTCACATTCGTCACATTCTTGACTTTCTATTATGTGGCTCGGCTGGCCACTCGCAGTTCGAATTGGTTTCTCTTTTTCGCTTTCACAAAATCTTTGAAACAAAATGGATGAATAGGGTTTTTGTGCACCGGAGCACTGGCACAGTTCATGCTCATGCCATCACTTCGGATAACATTCTACGCGGCGATAATCTTTGAAGAGTATGCCAATATCACACGGTACTTGAAATTTGAAATCTGCCATCTTTTCGGTCTTCAATGGACAATTCTATGAGAGAGCTTCATCTGCTGTAATTTTTGTCATTTCGGAACGATTATTTTTATTTGATATCTGCTGTACAGTTTCTCGTCTTCGATTTTGACTCTCCTCTCCTCTGTCCTTGTGTTTTGACACGAGTGGATCTGCTCAGACGACAGCAGCAGCGATGCGCACTTCCATTGTCAGTTTCCAATTTCACATAAGATTTCCCGTTTTCGCATTTGACAATCTTCCACGTAATATTTTATAACAACATTCTTTATTGGAAGAATCACCGATAATCTGAGTATTAAACCTAACATTACTTTCGTCATGATGCCTCCCTATGTGAAGCTGCGCGAAACTCTAAAGCCTGATAGAACCTTGAGAAGGAACCAGAGAAAGGCTCCGTTCAACTCTCAGTTTCCCGTTCCAAAAAATGATGATGACAAAAACTTTATGATCTTTTGAAGTATCTTATGAGGATTTTATATGTATATCAGTTACGGTCTTGGACCAGGACTCGAAGCTGAGCTGAGCTTGGAAAGTATCAGTTTTAAAGATGCGAAGGAATTGAGAATGAGAGAGCAAGTAAATGGGATAACTTGATTTACCGCCTGATATTCTTCTTTTCCTCTTCTCCTTCTCTCCCGGACGCTGGACCTCCTTTGTCTGAAAAGTTGAAGAATTCTAAAAGTTCTCTTCGAGCAGAGGCCATCGCTACCCTTATCATATTCACGAATATTCCCAATCCTTTGTCCTAGGCGAATGTGCCGAGTAACACTGACCAACATATCCTGGCTCCTGGCTTGCTCACTTCCTTGCTCCTATGAACTTTGTCAGAATAGTAACCTATTAAAACGGTTCCGATGCATTAGATACGAATGACTGGCTATATCGTACAGGAAGAGGGTGACACACAATAAAGATCACGCTCCAAAAACCCCAACCAACCCTTGGAGCTTGGAGAAAGGTAATGCTCAACTTTACAACGACGAAAGTGAAACTTTTTTTCTAAGAGTAGCAATTAGTTAAACTTAAAGTATCTCCCTATACATACACACACACGATCCAACACACACCACACACCGCCGGCTGCGTACCCTAACTTGTAGACAAAAGAAACCGGAGAAAGTTACATGAAATGTGTACGTCAGGAGGAAAAGGGAGAGAGGAACTTTGGTTCACAAATTTATCAGTAATGTGTTTTCCTTTCGGTTGCCTTACATTATTTTTGTATCCCAGCACTATCCTTGCCAAAATAATCCCATGCTCGTCGCTCAGCTTGGGCTCTAGGCGCTGGGACTGTTACTACTATGACGGGGTAGCCTAGTTGCAAGGTTCGTTAAGTGTGAAAAGTTGGAGAAAGTGAGCAAGGAAGTCTGACAGTAAATATTACATTATTGTTTCTCTTCTCTGACAATTATTATTGGTATTGTTCTAGTTCATGTGCTTCGACTGCTTTGTATCGTTGAGGTGAACAAAGAAATTGGAACTAACAATAGAAAGAGATTAACGGGGAAGAATGGAGGCAATGACTCGTGATGCTAATCTGGTCATAATTATAACGATTCCAATTCAGTGGAAGCTGATGATGAGGACAAGAACCATGAAATGCTAATGCGAGATCAGTTGTGAATGTGACTCCTGAACTTGGTGAAAGCCTAAGTCAAAGACAGGAATAGTTTGCGAAATTGTTAGCATGCCGAAGTTTGACATGGCTTGGACTTGGTGCTAATGCGGGTCGGGTTGCTGTGCTGCAAGCTGCATGGCGCTATACCGTAATGTAAGTAATGTTGCTTTGTGCTTGCTACAATATTCATTTGAGAATAGGAATTAATTAGTAAAGTATTATTAAACTCAACGTTGTACGCACAACACCAAAAGGCTGCTAACATCGAAGTCATGTCAGGCTGAAGCTGGAACGCACTGATGGAAGTCGAGGTCGACCGGACCAGGGTTGAGAACTCGGATACAGTTCATTTTAATTAATGAAAACAATATGAATGAAAGTTTGGAGTGAAATGTGAGTGAACCTACAAAAATACCACAAAACTCGTTAAAACTTTTCATTTTGTATTAATTGAGGATTATATTACATACTGCACTGTGTTAAGCCCTTTTGTTTTGACTTGGACTCGCATTGCATGCATGCATGGAGTATTTCCGTTGCTCTTTCACGCATCCAACCGCCTGCAAAAGTCATTGGTTTCTTCCCATTTGAGAGTTTGACTTCCGTAACAAGTCAGAATACTATTGACTCGAAGACTCCAATTTCCACAGCTCAGGCCACAAAACCCATGACGTTCAGTCAGTGGAATTTGAGATTTCTCTCCCCATCCACAAATACCGTTGGTTCTTCCACCTTTCCGCACAGAATTGAGGAGATTGAAAGGTATTTCACGAACGAGGTACGCTGGGTGCCGATTTTGTCTGAAAATCTTGTTGTGCGCACGCTTCAGGAAATTCCAAAGCCGTGTCTGGAGTCATTAATTAACGTGAAGCGGTTGACAGCTTATGACATTGACATTACAAAACTTTTAGCCACAATGGAAAAATTCTATTCTGCCAAAGAAAAGTTTTCCAAGGGAGAGCACAACAGCAGCAACGCTGCAGCACAGTCGTGTCATTGATCTCCCCTTTCTCAATGCTTTCATCCTTGCGTGCGGTGACCGTGGCCCATGGCTGTGGACGGGAAGGCGAATCTCTTCGGAGATAGAATTTCGATTGTCAACCAGAAATCCAGCCGTCCGAGCATGTTTCTTCGTATTTATTTATAGCTGTGTCCAGAAACGATAAAAACGTGTACATAATATAAAAATAAGAAAAGTAGTTGCAGCCGTTGTGCGAGTCACCACGAGACGAGAATAGATCCGGCGCGCTCTCCTCGCTTTATTTCCGGCGAAAGTCAGACAATGTTACGATGTTACTTTATGTAAGTTTTATATTTGCCGAATCTTTTACTGGATACTACTTACATAATGTACCATGGTCATGATACTCGTCTTTTGCAATAACCCAAATAAAATACTAAATACGTTTGTACAAGAGCAACAACAACAATAAGTTTCATTGGCCAATTGGGTTCTGCTGCTGCTGTTTCGCTATTTTGCTGTGTATTTAGAATCAAATTCTTACTATAACCCTATAACCGATGCGTGCACGAGAGCACGATGGGGAAAGAGGAGGGCAACGGCATGGCAAGGCAAAGCGCATTGTAGGCATATGTTGTGTAATGTATTGTGTAACTGCGAGCGCATTACAGCGTATCACGAATATTTGTATTCCTTGTTCGTTCCAGTTACAATTCCGGTCTTTCCTGTTTGGGTTTATGTTGTGATTCTTAAGGAATATTGTATTACTACAAGCTGGCTTATGTACGTGTTCCTTGCTTTGCTTTGCCGCGATGCGGTCTCGGTCTCTGTTCACCTTTCAGGGTCTTGTTCACATTTTCCTCATGGATAATAATAATGGAAAAAATATCAAATTGACTCCTACAACTTTTATACTTGGCCAGGTTCATAACTTGATATAATAGAATGTGCCTGTTGTGCCGCAACGCAGCGGCGACATGGCACAATGCGCAGACACAAAAATATAATAAAGATTCTGCATTCGTATCTTGTGTGGTGTACTGTGTGCCTTGCGCTGCTCGCCTAGAATTTTATACTTCCATATTTGGTTTAGAGCATAAAAGTGATTGAAAGTGCAAAGGCACAGGGAATTCGAAGTATGATTTCTGAAAACCCCAACATAAAATAGATTTTGCTCATGTGTGACTTCCTGGTCTGGGAATTGAAATCTCCAACAATCTTGTATTATTTATCATTTACTATTAAAACTCGTGATAGAATTGTGAAACAATATAAATCTTGAGTTTATTATACAACAACCCCAAACAGCTGCGTGATGGTCTCAGGTTGGCTCACGTTCACACAGCGAATAGATTACATGAAGTGAGAAATGCACAGAAGTTTTAGACTTTCTCCTCTGGTTTCCTCTTGACGTGAGCTATTGCGGCGGAAGCATAGCGAGATCACTCAGCAAACTTTCCACATTTGCTTGCTCCGTGCTTTGGATCACGTTGCAAGGTGAACTGAAAAATGCTCCTACACTCACTCGCACAAGTGCATGGCGCACGTATGTGGTATCAGAGGATGTGTGCCTTGTGCGATGCGGTACATAATAATAAAATGAAGTTTTCTATTTCGAGAATCCACAAGAAAAGTTTCTTATTATTTCCTCCATCGAAAACCACATTTTCTCAAAATAGTAAATGATTTGGCTGAAATCTTTAGCCTTTGTTGAACACCATCGACGTAATGAAGTTATAAAGCCCGGTATCACTCTAGTGATTCCAGTCGCTCTGGCCTTGGCACATGCGTAAGCCTACGCCCTCGCCTTCTCTGTTCTCTGCGGTTCGGTACAGCAACGCTGCGCTGTGATGGACGTGCCGACGACGTCAAGTACAAGGCGGAAGAAAGTTGTGTCTGTCACAATCAGAAAAAGAAGTCGGAAGAAAGTGAATTTCGTTTACATTTTCTCGAGTCTAGCCGGTCGTCGTGCCCAGCTCGGCTGGATGTGCATCGTAAAAATGAGGGAGAAAGTTTTGCTGTATGTTATGCCATTATTATAACGCCGTGCGTCGTGTGACGGGAAAGAGAAAAATGCACAAGTATAACAAATACGTACAGTATAAGTATAACCGAGTCTGGTAACTCCTAACTTTCATTCATGCAAATTCTATTCAGCTCTTATACTCATTCAGTGCGTACGACAATAACTGAACGGCAACAATGCAACTGAAGGGAGAAGTACTCCTGAAAGGAATTTATGGTGATAAATTTCTACTTGGTAATGTATGACTGGATTATGCACTGGCTAGCAGCAAGCCTCCCAGCTCAGCAATTCTGGGTCCATTTTCACAAAACTTTGCACAGCGGGCTTTATGCGTACTCGATTTTCCTCTTTTTCATGCGATATTTTATAAAGAAGTGTCACAAAAAGTTTCCAAACCAAACATTCATTTTTATTCCTTGAGCCAGAAAATGTGATAATGACAACTTCATCCGCTCAACTTGCAATGTCCTTCGCAGATCGCAGCCCAATCAGTCGTGCATGGTACGGGATTAAGTCCAACCGTTGCTGTTAAGTAATTGCAGCTTATTGCGCGTGGTGTTCGGTCATTCGTTTGTGTTTCAAGGTGAAACCAGAGATGATGATTTCTTTCATCTCATTGCATGAATGGTCCTTTGGTTTCATGGTTCCACGTGTCATCCAGAGGACATCCACCACTTTGTTCTGAACTATGCGGTCCCTTGATTTCCTTATAAATCCGAATTACGACTTGGAAAAGCGCTCATGTTGGACCTCGAGGTGGTTATATTTTCTTGGAAAATTAGGAAAGCGTAAATAGGAAAATTCTTGGAAGAACCTACGTTCTTATTATATCTTGCTATTTTCATTGAAACTTCGCATTTCTCGTACTGAAGCCAGAGCAAATTGATAACTTATATTTCATTGTCATTGCAAGTTGGCAACCATTGTGGTTATTCCGCATGTGTGATTGACAATCCACAAAATAGAACTCAAGCAGGGGAACCCTGTGTTTTTAATACGCATTCAAGCCTACCTTTACCTTTTGCCTGTCGTCGCATAATTCGTGGAAATTATTCCCACACAGTGACAGCAGGGGGTCCGCATTTGAGAGTGAAAGCAGTGGGAGTGAAAGGTCTGCGCGTATGTGTTGCATAATGCTGTTAAGATAGTCATTACTTTCTTTCAGTGCCATTAGGCGGGCCGGATTGCTGTAGTCAAGTGTTAAGGATAATAATTTGTCCATGCACAGCCAGAATTACTGGCACCGCACTGGTAACTGTATGACTGGTAGAACAATCCATTCTTTACCTTCCCACTTGCACAATGAAATGAAATGGAATGCTCTCTTGTAATTACTTTGTTACATAATACTACTTGCCCCCAACCCTTTCTCTTCCAAGAGAAAGTTACAGATAAGTACTCGGTCTCGGCGGTAGTTGATGCACGTGCAATAATAATATGTAATTTACAAGAAAAGGAGGGAGGTCCATGAAAGATGGACGAGGGACGATGATGATGCATAAAAGTCTATGGTTATGAGGCGTGAGTGAAGCAAGCACAAGATCGTTCCAGCTCTCGTTCTCGGTGAGAACAAGAGAACATGTAATTTGAGTTTTGTTCTTGCACTGGTTTACGGTTAACGTGAGAGTATGAAATGAATGGTTAGTTTGAAATCGGAACATTTCACGTACTCCCTGCTGCCTGTTTTAACATAATTTATCACCGCGTTCTTGCCTGACACACGGACACACCACACTAAACCATGCCATGCCGTGCCATTTTATGTGTCATCATCTTCATCATCGTGATGATGGGAATGGCAGTGGCCGGAGTGGCGGTGGTGGCGGCAACAGCGATTCCAGCAGCGGACAGCATGGCAGGGTACGAGCCAATTGGTGCCCTACATTCCCCACACTATTCTCTAGTCACACCTAATCATAGTAAATTGGAGCTTTTAAAGTTAAAATGAAAATACTCGTGCAATGTGCACTATGCTCCACTCCACTTCACTCCACGCTCGGCTACTCGTTGTCATTTTAGCATTGCATTACAGGAGCGGCATCGGCAACAGCAGTAAAGTAAATTAGAAGAGAAGGAACGAGATTTAAAAGCATTTCCATTTTCCATTTCTGTGAAGCACAAGCTCATGGCCCTTTCTCTCTCTCAGCCAGTCAGGCTGATGAGAGTAATGAAAATGAAAGTGAAATAATTATTTTTGACGAGTTGCCTGACTGGGAAGAACTCGCCATGCATGGAGCAAAAAATCATAAAGCATGAAGCTGGATTGCATATTTCAGAACTCTCATGGGAATATTTTACTACAACAATGTTCATAGTGCATGTGCGAGTACGTATTTCGCATATAGGAGGAGGGGATTTTAAACCCGACTCGGAATGCTTCTTCCAAAGTGCGTACTTTCCTGGATCATTTCCCTCTAAATCTGAAATTGTATGCACTCAACCCTGTTGGATTGAATGAAAAACAAAACATACCCTCGCAGTAGCAAGCAAAAATGCACGAATGTGGAGGCGTTGTACGCTGGTGGCGAGCCAAACTCCAGCAGTGGTCGCACTGATCGTCGCAGTGGTGTTTGGTGTTTGTTCGGAGTGGCTGGCTTTGTTTATTTTGACGTAAGCCTTTTTATAAATCTTGAGTTTTCGGTTTCAAGTTTCTGTTTGTTTCCTAATTTACTTCCCGGATCTGATGATTACAGAAGATCCATTGGGAAGGTCCGAGTTTAGAGGCTTCGTCATCATTAAAATTCGAATATAGAAAGCCCCGGCTTCACTCGAGCGTGCATCCGCATAAGTTGATTGCATAAATAGAGTAGGAATAAGATGAAGAAGAATTCCGGGCATTATTTCCTAAACCCTATCGCAATTTTGTAAGCATCCGCATGTACAATGTACTGTGACGCTTGAGTCTATCTTGTTTATTGTTTTCCGCTCAAGAAAGTGGCGAACAGCACACAATGAATGTGTTTGTGTTTGTATGTGCTCGTGCTCCGGAGAAACAAATGAACATGCAAACTTCAAAGTAAAGCCTTCCGGACATTCACAAGAGCAAAAACCTCACAATAAATTCAAAAACGCACTCGTCTTGTCTTCCCTTTCCCTTATATCGAGACAGGAGCGTTACTTTCACCCGAGGTGGCTCGCAAGTTGCGAGGCGACTTTGCAAGACTTCGTTGAACGCTGATTTCCAACGATAATGCACAGATAGAATAGGCTGAAATGCTTAACCACGATTGCTCGGCTCCTGATAAGGCTGAAATTTCAGTCAACAACGTTAAAGTTAACTTTCTAAGGGCTATGTCTATGGACACAAGAAAGGTAGTCGACCCATAAGAATAGCACTGGGTACAAAAATGCCTTTTTGTACCCAGACCCTTGTTTTATTTCATTAGGATGGCTACCGGGCACTCATGGTTAAGCATTTCAGGTTAATT
>JAQIUU010000146.1:0-13618 GCA_034694545.1 Mesaphorura macrochaeta
GAAAGGCCTTTCTTCGTTTTCAAGACTAAATTGGAACAAAAGTTTCTAGTTATAGCCGAGATGGAGAGATAACTGAGATGGGGAATCTTATCTTTTACTCTTCTGTGCCTGGTCCAGTCTATTCTCACCTCACATTTCTTCTACTCCGAACAACAAGTCTGAGCCTGAGCATTACACTTTTGTATTAAAATTTTATAACCAAACTTGGGTAATTTAGACCCTTTGTCATTTTATCCGAGGGTCTTTTTACATAAAACTTCTACTGCTACCAGCTGACAATCTCAATCTTGTCTCCCTATTATTATTCTGCATTTAGTTCTTCACTATTTATTGCAGGTTTGGCTGCCAACTTACGTTTGAAATTAATTGTTTTAGCTTGCTTCGAGTCTTACTGAACCGTTATTGCTACGAGTGCAATTTACTAGCGAGTCACTTTATGCTAGTGCTAATAAGTATGCTTTCTCAATGCAAATCATGTTATGCACTCCAAGGGCTTTTGGTGTAGACCAAGAGTGGTCAGTTGTTCTCTTTATGCATTTTGTTACTGTTATTTTTTAGCGTTACTAATTAGCGATTTTGGTTCATTCAGTTTTAAATACTAAATAGTTTACATATGTACATAGGCACTAGGCAAAGAATAATCACAATATGCATTTCCAGTGTTCAAATCTTGAATCGTGATCTTTAAATACTTATCCATTCTAATAATAAAAATCTTCCTTAAATACTGTCATTCTAAGAGAATAAGATTTTGTATTCAAGCATTTGTAATTTTTTAATGAAGAAAGAATCAAGTAATAAATCGAAGCGATTGTGATTGTTAAGTGAAAGGGACGTGTGATTTACTTTCGGATAACATTGAACCTTTGGATGAATTTGGAAGTTTTTATTTCACATACTATTTACGAAACACCAGTTCACTTTCAGCCTCTTCGTCTGTTCGATTCTGATAAATAAAGTTTACAAAAATATGACCTTTTTCGTATCGCAAGTTAGTGACGTCATCGCCGTTACTCCGATTCCTCATAATGACAAAGCAATATGTGGCTTCAATGCGATTTTGCAACAAAAACCGAGATTACTTCCAATTGCTTGCAGGTTTGCCTTTTTCCCCATTTGATCCTATCCAAACTTTTTCTTCTCAAATTAAGAAAGTTGCACCAAATTTTCCCACAGAAAAGAAAAGTTTTCTTTCCACCGTGCAAGGTACAAGCTTTGCTCTTTTCTCAGTTTGATTTCTTTGGTTCTTTTCTTTCGACTACACATAAATTTCAGTTTAAGAATGAAAAGTCAACCTGTTTCACTTGTGCATCGTGTAGGTCGGACCTAACAAAGCAGTTATTGGGTTTCATTGTCAAACCACGACACATAAAAATGCATATTACACCGACTTCGCTGAACATGAGAAAGGGTACCGGAGAAAGTTGTTGGGATTAAAATCGAATATGCGAACAAGATGCGAAAGAAAAAGTTGTGGGCACCTGCGCGTGCGAGTGAGCAAAAATTACAAGACGAGACCGAATCAATTGAGAAATACACGACACTCAAAGCACTAGTATATATATAGAAGAAGAACAACTAGAAGTGTAGAAAAACGATTATGTCGACGTCAGGTGCTAGCAACTCCTTCCAGTAGTGTCGCCTGTACCTTGCCGTACCGCAAACTCAGGGCGTCAGGACATAACGTTTAGCGAGCCGCGAGATATCGTATCATTTTACGTTTTCATTTCTATCGAAAAGATCAGGCATTTGCTTGCGACTTACGTGGATTTCAAATGCTAATTGGATGGAAGAGAATCCATAGGAGACGGAGCTTTTGCCTGCTTAGCTTATGCATCCAACCTTATTACACGTGCTGAATTATTCATACATAATACATGGATCATGATCAGGGCAATGTCAACCAACGGAGCAGCAGCAGCACATAAGGATTTCATGATGAGGTTGTACAAACACAGTAACAAGTCTGCAGAAGCCTGAGTCGTATTAGCTTCTAGCGTCTGCGTCGATCACGAGCGCAGTCAGTTCCTGGAAATGAAACTGAAAAAAGATTCCAACAATTGGAATTGGAATTCGAATGCCTCCACTCAATTTCTTTCAATTCACTTTTTGACTTTATTTTCCTCAACTCGGAGTTGTCTTCCATCAGCCTACGCACTACGGAGTGCTCAACGCTCAACCTACTTTCGTGTTTCGTCGCAATGAGACAGCAGTGTAACATGTGTCACGGCTCCTGATCTCGAGCCTCCCTGTCTCTTTGCTTGCTCACTTGATCTAATTTAATATTCTAGTATTCAAGCCATATCAAAATTCTTTGTTTACTCTTTCCGCAAACCATACTGGAGAGGCCGAAGTGGAATTCTCTGTATTATTATCATCTCAATTTCTGCATCGCTCAAATTCCAAATCGTATTACATTCCCATATCCCTAACCGCGGGGAGAAAATGATCCTCTGCCTGTGACACAGTAATTTCTCGGGAACGGGTCGTGAGCCAGGAGCCAGGGCCAGGAGCCACGGGGCAAAATGCAAGATGATTTCCTAAAAAGAGGTAATATAGAGTAGAGCAGGCTTGAGTGTTGTGTCTTCCTCGAGTAAACGTAGAGCATGGCCCAGTATTGTTTGTAATCTCATGTAATGATGCGTGGAAATTGGAAACAAAGACAAATCGAAACGAATTCCAATACAAAAACAAATGATCTTTGCCCGTTCCCTTGCTCTCTCGTTAAAGCTTAAGAACTAGTAATTTCACTGCACTGCCAATTTCGCTAACTCAACAATCATCCACTCAACCGGCACAAATTATAATGCGAGCACAAAAGAATATAACCTCAAGAGTCATCTCGAAGATTTATAACTGTATTGCTGCTGCTGCCCCACTTCCAACGATCCAAGCACTCGAAGGTTGCGCAGTGGCTGAAATGCTTTATCAGCATTAATGTCTTATATTATTTTTGCTGCCGGAAAGGAGACGCAGCGCAGCACAGACGTGAGAAAGGGGAAGTTTTCAAGAAATTTCCAGAAGTTAAGTGAAAGCGTACGAGTTGAATGATAAAAGAATACTAATAGAAAATCCTGACTCGTTCCTCCAACTACCAAATACCAACTGCCAGGAGCATACAATTGCGAATTGTACGACTGTGCGAATGCCTGTCATAAAATTCATTCGCTATTTTCTTGGCACTATAGCCGTATTACGCAGCACAACACGCACAAGACACAACGCGTTTGGGATTTTTTCTTGGAACCAGTTGTGAACAATAAAGTGATGACAGTGAATTTATTTATTTGAAGAGCCTTGACACTAGTAAAAGTTAAGCCATAGTTATTGGCTGCATCGTCCTCGTAATGCTGTAACCTTTCCTCTAACTCTGCCGTGCATCATAGTCGATGGTAATAAAAGTCGAAATGTCAGAAGCGAAGCTCGACTAAGCAAAATGCATTGAAATTAAAATCTATGAAAAGTGTGAACGCTTCTGACATGAATAACAATCTACCTTCCCTCCAATTCAAGAGAACGATATGAGCCTTGTTACTCCTACCTCCACGACTGCGAAGTCTTGTGAAGTTGTGCATACTGATTTAAGTGCTTGGGAACTGGGAAGTCAGAAAGGGAAAATTCCTAAAGTCTAAATCGAATTTACCAACTTCCAACCTTGAAGGACCACTGCGTACAGTACACGCACTCAAGTCATGCCGTTCTGGCTATTGTCGAATTGTCGTACAGTGTATTGCTAGATGCTATACTTGTGAGAAGGGAGTTTCTTCATCGCTTTCTCTATTAAACTTACTTTTCTTATGTAAAATAGTGTTCACCCTGATTTAAGATTCTGAACCGTTTTGTTTATGGCGAGACAGGCATCGAAAATTCCGAACGCTTGCTACTACTATACGCTATACTCCTCAAGTCATACTTGTCCTCGTCCTGGTTACTCACACCAGCAGTGTTTGCTAGCTGGCTGGAGGTGAAGAAAGCAAGAAATTTAGCATACTCGCTCCTAGATCGGGCTCGTAACGTAACGACGACCGACACTTGCTTGTTTTTAGTTTTAACAACGCCAACTCCTTCGTGCATCATAAATTTACGTTTCTTTTTGAATTTATATTACTTGTAAATCTTTAAGAAATAGAAGACGAGCCACCGCACAAGCGAGCTTCACCACCACACCACGAGCCTGTAAACACTTTCCTCCTCCTGATAGTATGAAATGTGATCTTGTGAAACAAGGAAAATGTAGTAATCTTTTGTCTATTACCGTTCACTCTTTTCCGTCTTTGCCAACCTTTCCAAGCACATCACAGGTTTCCTTGTTTGGTTGATAATTTATCCAATTTATGTGGACATATCACGGGGGAAGGAAAAGGCACTGCAGAGGTCTGCCTAATCTGATGTTCATTCATCTAGCAATAGCCTGCATGTTTTCCATTTTCCACTTCATGTAACATGAATGCATTGTATTTTCTTACAATTAATCGTTTCTGACCACAAAAATAAGACCTCAGCTAATTGAAATAATGCGAAATGATTGAATGGATGAGAATACACGAAAGTCTCGCCTACTTGAATTTGACCTTTTTGTGGTATTTTTCCATTGAACCAACATTCTTGCAAGTATGGCAATAAAGTCTACTTGTGGCGCTTGTTAAAGAGAGTGAACGACTTCTAACGAAACAAATACTTCATGTACGCGTTTGATTAGTGGATGAACACCTTAATTTTCCCACTCCATTGAAGACCGAACACATTCTTGATCTTTGATTTTCTGTTGCGGAAAAGAAACTTCATATTCAAACATGACCCCATCTTGATTTCTCATTTCTTTACAGATTCCCGACATTCTGGGCACAAGTGTGTGTGGAATTCTGCTTCTCTGTTTCGAAGAAGCACTTTTGTTTTCCACTAATCAAAACTAAAGTCAATATTGGGTTTTGGACGCTAAAATCCGCATTCTTCTTTCTTTTTACAGAAGTGATTCGTGGAACTTTATTTGCCAACGCCAAGACGCTCGTTGAGTGGTGGCTATCTCAATTCAAGTTTAAGCTACATCTCTGCGATATCAGCATTTCTAAAATTAGAAACCACTTAAGCAAGCCACTTGTAATTTCCGAAGGACAAGATCTGCATGCCTGTGCAACTTGCATCACTGCATACATTTGCGAAGATGTGAAAGTGGACAGAGAAATTCAAGAGAATTTGATACGATACTTCACAAGGGAACATTCAATCGAGGCTTGCAAATGAAAGTAATTCGTCGTCTGCAGGCAGGCAGGCAGGCAGGAATGAAGTGGTCAGAGGGCGAATTGCGAGTTCATGATCAGAAGTTCAGAAACCAGAAGCATTACAGTGGGGCTCCTCGCTGGAAACGTGTTTGCGGAAAATAAAGTTAAGAAAATTGATTTCTCGATTTTTGGTCAAGTCGTTGGAAATATTTCCATCTTCCGTTTCGTTCCGCCTAAGTTGGCGAGGGGAAATGTCGACATACTTTTTTAACGGAACATAGAGCAACGGAGGTGCTTCGCGACAATGAAAGTAAAAGGAAATATCTCCAAGAAAGCAGGATTCGCTGAAATAAAAAAACTATCGAATATTTGTGTAGTTTATGCGTCCAAGGAAGGCATACACACACTCATGTAAGGCATGCAGTGAACATCACAGATCATTCTTTATTATGAGAAATTGAAAGTAGAAAAAAGAAAGTTTTCCTTTTATCTTCACAAAAGAAACTTATTGCCTCCACCTAAATGATGATGATGATCATGATGCGTCCTAAGCTCTAAGCTCATGGCTCTGCCCAGCTTAAAGGTTTAGCATTGAATCGACGACGATCTATCGGATCTATTCATACGAGAGCAAGACCAATGCAACTAGATTACTGGATTTTCCCCAAACTGCATCTATTCAGTGTTTCACTTGACTTGACTTTTTCTTAGAACGCAACGCAGAAGCTTAAAAAAGCTAGAAAGGTACTCGCAAGCTATTAGCATAATAGCATGCAGAACGAAGGCCCAACTGAATTGATTGAAACTCAACAGAAGCGACTATTTGAGGGTAGCATTCCAGTATTAGTTGTGGTAATCGCCACATTGCAGAGGAATTGATAGCGAGCAGAAAGATTTCCTTACTTTTCTTTATCTCTTACTCTTATCATTCCATTGCACTTTAGAAACACTTTCCCGTTTTCCGTTCTTCACGCCACTTCACTTCACTTCACGCGCTTCATACATCTCAGTCAGTAGCCTGGCGGCCGGTTCATGAGTTTTAATATAGTTCATGGAGCAGGGAGTGGGACTAGATTATAAAACGAAGCCTAACACGCAATGCACATGCATTGCTAAGTGAGAGCTCCAGGATGTCTCATGGATTTATAAATATGAGTGCTTGGTGCCTTTAATTTTTTCTTGAAGCCATGGCCAATGTCATGATAAAATGATTTTACGCTTGTCACACTCGTTATGCAATAATGCTGCACAGTAGAGACATTCTTAGTATTTTGAATTCATATCCCAGCCCCAGGTTGAAAATTGTATGACGTGAGGTAAGAGGACACAATCGGCGGCAGTAGGTGCTTCAAAGTCTTATATATAGGATACTAATCATGCAGTTGCAAATCCCTCAAATACTCGCATTTTCGTCATCTCACATTTTAAAAGCATGAAGCCGCATTCAGGTTCAAAATGAAGACGGACGGGCGGAGGTGCAGGGTACTACTCATCTATATCGTGATCTTCCTGACATTTAGTTTATTGCAAACCATCAAATCCAACGCCATCCCATCCGACGGGCTGATTGTTAATTCAAGGAATTGAAATTCTACGCCGATGATCAGATAGAAGTTGACCTCTGAGTTTCATCTACAGGCTTTTGGTGACCATGAACTTTGCTGAGAGTCAAGGGCCGAGGGAAAAATCTCTCCTGTGATCTGAAAAAAACCTGACTCGTTCAGTGAAAATCGGCTTAAGACACACGCGAGTATAAAATTTCCAGACTCAAAATGTGCAAACTTCGAGTTTCGAATGAAAAGGAATCCTTAGATGTGCAAATTGCTAGACCAAAATGCACACTTGAGGACGGAAAAATTCGATGAGGATTCATGAAACTTTGCGCAATCGGTTGTCAAATTTTCCATTTGAATGTGTGCCCTTCTATTTTTGTTTTGATTACTTAATTTTTTGGCTTCTCTTCAGCTCCCAATTCAATTCCTTCTACTAAGTTGCAGTGTGCCTCGCGCAATGGCATGGAATATTTCCATAAAAAGTTGCTAATCATGTCACGTTAGCTTCACATTAGCGCTCAAACACAAATGATGTATTTCGAAGAAGTGGACCCACAGTTGACCTTGGCGGTAGTGGTTGCGACACACACCGTGTTATTGTTGCTGCTCGCGAAACTGAAGATATTATTGTGAGAATCAAATCGTTTTAATTACAACTTTTGCCTGGACACCCATTATTAAAACAGGATAAAATCAGAGAAGCGGTAACCTCAGCCCAATAGTGCCATTATAAATACAAACGGGAAACCCAGGACAACAAATCAGCGCAGGGCAGGCGTGAGTGAAATATAAATACTTGAATTTTCTTGAACTAACAAGTTTTTGTGGGCGAGACGGGACCAAAAAGGGTTAACCTTTGCACAGACACGAGTTGGACCTGAGCTTGAATTGATTTGAAGCCGACCCAATTCCAAGCTCACATAATTATATTCCAGTAGACATATACTCGCCTATTGTACACCAACATTGCTTCAATTGATTATGATGAATGAGTGGGACACAAGAAGTCGTTTCCCAAGTTCCCACGCTGTGTTGCACCTCGAGGAATTTGTTTATGAGGTTCACATCCCAATTTCAAGCATTGAGCGATGTGTGTGTGCAGTATGAGTCGCATAACATGAAGTACACGTGGACGGCATGTCCCATAATGCCATTAAATGTCAAGTGTGTGCATGGCAGAGAATCTCCTGAGTACACCAGACAGCTAGGCTGGAATTCAATCAGAATTTCTGTTTGTGCGTTGCAAAACTGATACGCATTCCATTAATAAACACAAGTTGTTGGTTCTGATACTATTTTGTGTTACTATCATCCTGATACGGATTCCATTCCAGTGGGATTCCAGTGCCTCGGCGCACTTCCTTCCGTTCGCAAGTATTTGTTTACGTAATAAAATCTCTCAGAGCAAAGCGTACTGATTGAGTTCGCGCATGGTGAACTTTTGTCAAATTCAATTCATTCGTTTGGAAGATGACGAAGACGAAGTTTCCCCAAAATCTTCCTGCGTGCCCACAGAACGTGAATAAGCTTCATGGCCCAAGTCAGTAGTATATTTTATTTTTCACACGTGAATTTTCTAGATTCGTAACATACCAAATTGGACAGTTAAAACTAGTAGTGTCGTCTCGTCGTCTGCCCGTCTTTGCACCTCTCCGCTAAAGTGGTATGAGCTTTGTTAATTCTAAAGTGAAGCTCTTAAAAATAAGAAAAATAATCAGTGGAAATTAGATCAGACGAAGTTAGATGAACCGCTCACGCTACGCCGCTACGACTAAGCGGGCCTGTCACCCTACCTCATTCCCGTCTTTTATTGCTTCTTTGACAATTCCTTCCTTCTTCGAGTCACCACTTCACTTACTCTTACGTTATTACGCTCTCACGGTAAGTCTTAGCCGTACTTATACAAGTATATGTGTCTTTATGCTATATACGCATGCCAAAAAATTGAATTTCAAGATAACTTGAGCTGCGCTGCGATGAAGCGCAGTTCTTTGTATCGTGAATGTATCCGCTCGGAGGTTGCGAAAAATGCGAATGGGAATATGTGTCTTCAAACAGCATGCAAAGTATGCAAGGAATGCATAGATTCCCGATTTGCAAAAAAAGATAATTCCTTTCATCATAATACAGCAAGTAGGATGGGTGGATGGAATATCAAAGAAGCCTTTGAAGCTAATCCTATGTTCCACGGGGACGGTACACTGGAATAGTAATAGTAGTAGGACATCAGCGACGCCATCCTGCATTAATGTCGCCAGTAGCAAAGCACCTTCAAAGGCGTTTCAAGTTTGCATTGAACAACATACTCCTTCAATATCCCCTTTCTCGATTTACAAAATATTTTGCGAAGAAGGAATTGATGTTTCGGTTTAAAATTTGTGATTTGTGTACTGATGGAGCTTAAACAACCTGTGACTGCGAGCGCGTGTGCGTGTCGTGTGTCTCATATCAGTCTATTACACGTGCGCGTGTGGAATTGTTTGTAGTGCTGCTATGATGGCTAGGCACAAACATCTTCCAGGCTCAGTTTAGTCAATCTCGAAATTCTTTCCCTGATCTTTTAAACTTTTCCATACTCGTGCGGCGAGTTACCAGCATGTTCAATGTTGGACGTTTGAATTTTGTGAAGAAGGTTTCCCCCATATAAACTGAATTGCACATTTGCTTTTCCTGGAATCTCCAGTCTCACCGTCAGCCGTGGCCTTCCTTGAGTTCCCATATTAGAAATTTGTGACAAAAATCTCAATGTTATGTAAATGACGCAGTTGATGTAATCATCATAAATAAAATCTGTATAATTCCTCAACTTGCACTGCACTGCTTGTAGCTGTAGCTGTAGTTCGGAAGCGGAATTTTAATGAAATGAAATGACGCCATGACGCTTTCTCCAGTTTCCTCTTCGTGCAAATTTATACAAACCGCATTACGGCGAGAATGTCATATTTATTTATTATATTTATTATTTGTGTTGAATTTATAAATGGAAGAAATTTGTTCCATTTAAACCATCCGTCAAGCGAGACAAATGCATATTCGAGTTACTATTACCGAGCTCCCTGCTGTCTGGCTCTAATAAAATAAGGTTTTTGCTGTTTCTCCTTCAGGTTCATGGTACACGTACGGCGGCTTTCATTTGTCAGTCGTCAGTGGATGTGAAACCAGGCAAGAAGGGAAGCGGACTCTTTTCCTATTTCCTATTTAACTTTCTCCCAACCATCGAAAGGGAACACAGTTTGCAGACAGAGTTGAGTGTAACAACGTCTGCCGTCTCATGTCAAGTTTGCATTTGGCATTTGGCTTGAGCGTGTCTCAAATCACCCATACCCGCACTCGGTTGAATAATCAGTTTGATAGCACCTTGCCAAATCTCCTTTCTCACAAGTATACGTATACTTTCGAGTATACTCTCAGTTGCGAGTTACACACGTGCGTTTCAGTTGTTAGCCACCATCGTGAAGAGTTATCGCTGGATAGCGGCAAAAGTAGAAGGTGACAGACAGAGTGCGACGGGTTGAGACGAAATGCGACACGCGACTCATTGTCAGACGCCGATACTATATTCAGAGTGTAGTTCCATTGCGAGCAACATTTCAAAAATAACTTGTGAAAGATAATATTTACATTTATCGAATAATACCGGACATACAGAAATAAATTCGAGTTTTCTTGAAATTTATCTCCCTCAAGTTTATTTTTACATTTTCTATTTTCCGATTGAGACTTGAACCTGCTTGGCGAAAATTTGAAATACAAATGGGTATCTATAAGTAGTACAGTACACGTAACACTTTGGTGCACACAAAGGAAGCATGAGATTTGAGATTCAACGTCTGAAAAAACGGAACAGCATCATTTGAGGCAAGGTGAGACTTACTTTCTATTTCAGAATCTCTGCGACTCTGCGTCGCGTGTGCGTCATTTAGTACAAGGCAATGTGAGATTGGAAATGACAGCAGCAGAACCATCACCAAGATGAATTCCTATGTCACCCACACAATCAATAAACGGCTGTCTTTTTGATGAAAGAATTTACCCGTGTTAAATTCTCATTTGAGCATTTCATGACTGCCAAAAGGTTGTTTTCATAAAGTTTATTTGGCCCGAGTCAAGTTTATGCAGCCGGCCAGTATGTCTGCGTGGCCCTGACGCTAATTTGCGGCAAAAGACTAATTTCTGCGGTGCGGTCACCGAATGCCTAAAGCAAAATGCAATGTTTTGAGTCACACTTCCAACTTCCCACTTGATTCGACTGCAAAAGTCAAACTAAAGGCACGTAGCGTGGGGAAAACTGTGAAGGAGAAGTTTCATAGTTTGCTGGTATTTTATAGGAAGGAAATCGGTGATTGAATGCGAATGAGGAGTAATAGTTTGAAAATAAATATTAATGCAATAACTTTTCTGTCTCCAGACAGTTTATTTTCAGAACTAAGCGGAAGCTCACGGAATTCAATGTACTTGACAGCACCAATATCAAATCAACTACGTCTCGACGAGGACAACGTTTAGCATCGACGATGTCCCTGTCCCTGGCATGCTTTTGAAATCCGCTGCAACACATCAAATAATTGAATACAGAATTGAAGCAAACAACAGTGCTACGTGTACAAATACAATCACCATTCAGAACAATAATGTCACACAGTTGAGAGACACGTTCGTTTGAAGATGTCTGTGAGTGAATAGGTTGAGTGACAATCTAACCTTTCGTTCAACAATGATAAATTGAATTCAAGTCAAATAACTCTCGAAAGACATATCGCGTTGGCGTTTTCGTTCTTCTCTGCTCTGCTCGTACTCCGCAACGCAAACGGTAACACGAAGAAGAATTATTCATTTGCCATAAACTGCATCAACTGGATCCTGGCTCCTTTCTCTCCCCCGCGTAGAACAGAAAAAGCGATTGAGACCTTGTTCTTCATAGTCTCTGGATACTCTGTATAGAATATAGAATACAATGTTTGGAAAGAGTTTTACAAAATCCTGGCATCGTGAACCAGGAGACAAAAACTGAAATAAACACTGAACGAGAAAAAACCAACGAGCAGAACATCAAAGTGTCCCATGAAGAATTCATCCTTCTCCTTTATAAATGTACAAGATTTCTAGTGTGTAACTATTTGAGATATGAAAATGTTTTTGCGGTTTGCCGTCTCTTGCAATTTTTGACAAACTGGTTGAGATAAAACCTTGCACGTCACATAAGAACTTGCGAGTCTATTTTTATTACCACTCAAACAAACAAAATGGATCCATTTGATTCAATTCAAGACAACTACAACTACAATTACTACTCGGAGAATGACGAAGGCGAAAGCACACACAGCACAGCTGCTAAGCTTCTTTCTCCGGCCTCCTTGCATCTGCCGTCGTCGACACGCTCACCACCATTTTCGTCGTCTCTCGTTGATGGAAATTACACTGAGCTTGATGATGGTTACGAGCACGAAGAAGACTTGTATCAAGTACCACTTGGCATTGTCATCATGCTTTCAACGTTTTATGGCGGAATTTCACTCGCTGCCGTTTGCGGAAACGGAATGGTTCTCTGGGTCGTGACGGTATGACCTAAACTTTTGTTCTTTTATTGCATGTCTCAATTTTGTCCCATTACGTCATACAAAAATCTAACGCAACTTAATGTTAGCGAGTAAAACGACGAGACAAGAAACCTTAGAGTTTGTGCAATCACGCTATTTAGACGAAATTTTGCTTTGCACAGCTGACTTTTTTCTTTAATAGATTTAAATATTGCCTTAATTGGTTTTATATTTTTCCTGAGAAGGAAGCCAACTGAAAGAAAAACAGTGGAACCTATTCCGAGCAGAGCGAGTGCACTTTAATAATTTCTGTTTGGTACGGTCCTCGTCTTTTAATCCTTTTGAAATTCACTTGCTCGTGAGCCCGTCTGAGCTAAAGATGGCTTGTGCATACCCTTTGTAATAAAAATAACCCCTTTTGTGGTTTTGTTGTGCTGCAGGGTTTTGTGAAGTAATGCGATAAAGAAAGTTAACGTTATTCTAGTCACTGCATGAACTTTACAAATCTTATTACATGCTAAAATAATAACTGAATCGGTTTACTGTCCTGGAACAAATCCGCTTAAACTTTCACTTTTGGAGAAACAAGTAAACCGTAAGCCCACAGTTTATTTAGACTTCAGGCTAGACTACTGCTAGAACTAAAGTTCACCGCAACTCGCTTAACTCTCTGCTGGTGGTTTTATCAGCTAATTAAATTTAGTGAGAATTTGAATTGCGGTGTACGCAGTTAGTAATGGATTCAACTATAACACCGGGTTAAGTACCTTGCATGCAGGAAAAGTTATTTCGGGATCAACAACCCACACAATTCAATCAAACTTCTGCCGGCTGCTTTAATTGGTTTCCTTTCCTCTTTTGATCAAAGGTGTCAAGAAGAATGCGGACAGTTACTAATCTCTTCATTGCAAATCTGGCTTTGGCTGACATCATAATCGGCCTATTTGCAATCCCCTTTCAATTTCAAGCGGCATTGCTTCAGCGGTGGAACCTACCCGATTTCATGTGTGCGTTCTGCCCGTTCGTGCAGGTAAGCGAAATACACCGAACACAAAGACCGGGTTTGACGTGCCTAATTTTGCACGACAAGTTCCAAGCGAATATATGCAAATTGTTGTGTGTCACGTCACGTAAAGTTTGTTCCAAAGTTTAGCGCTGTGAGTTCGCTTGAATAAATTAGCAGGGAATCTCAAGAAAGTTCGGGCATGTTGAAACTAGGTTTTCTTAACTTCGTGGCATGGTTTCTGGCCACAAAGGCGCTGGCAACGGAATGGTGTGCCCCCGTACTTTACAAGTCAAACTGTCAAAC
>JAQIUU010000147.1:0-13568 GCA_034694545.1 Mesaphorura macrochaeta
CAGATTGTATGCCAGCTTTGATGTGCGCGCCAAAAGCCCGGCGGTGACGCGTGACGTCATTCTGCGGCCTACCTGACTCGAGGCCAGAACAGTTTTTGACTGGAATGAGCTAGGAACTGCGCCCAAATTCCACGTCAGCTTAACCTTTCCAACCTTCAACCGTAATGGTCCACTTAAACGTGCTCCCCACTTAAAAGTTTTTTTTCACTTTGCTCACTTCGCCACTCGGAAATGGACATTAATCCAAATCATGTCAACTTAATGCAAACCAAGATTGCACAGCGGCGGCGGTTGAGAAAAGGAGTTTGCAAGTTAGCACTTAAAGCACTCTGTGCACTCAACGCAAGTCGTCCTGAATAGGCAAATGCACTGCGCTTTAATCACCTTGTCCAGTAATGGCAATGGGGCTTTTAGTATATTTTTGTACATTTTCGGGATTTCAATTCTTAAACAGCACGGATCGTCTCGGCATTTTAGACGACCAACACAAAACACCCAAACACAAAATGACCACCACAAGATAACGAGGTATGGTCGTATATGCGAGTGTAGAATGAATCAGGAGTTTGGGCTCACTATATTTTTTTGCAAAACGAACATCGATAAATGATGAAATTCCAAATAGAACAAATTGGCCGACTTGTACTCCTCGCCATTTAGGCCACCCAAGCAGAAAATGGCGTCCGGTACTGCACACGGTACTTTTAAACTGACTCACGGTCGCAGTCGCAGTCTAGCTGTCAGTCACATAATTCGTCTGGGCACTGCGCCGTCCGTCCCAATAACATTTACATCGCGGAGTAACTGCTTCCTTATCAGCTGAAGGCCGGAGCCTTGTCTGCTTTATAACGGGAATTCCACATTGGACACGCGCACTCGTTCCCCGCTCCGTGCGCCACGGCCACGAACGCACTGGCAATCGGTACGGGCACATGAAATTAGAGTGGATGAATTACAGCACAGAGTATACAATTCAGGTGTGAATTTATAATCAGAGCAGAAAATATTTTACTTAATTGTGACTGGTGACATGCAAGTAATGATTTGAATTTATGCAATGGAAGTAGTTACTAATAAAATGGTGAATCAATCAAGTCTAGAATCTGATGTTGGTTTCCGCACCACGACGGGCAAGTGCCTATAATGCCGCTGCTGTATTGATTCCTGCATTTCACGACAGACGCATCTTGGCACTGAAGAACCACGGGATGGAATTGCTGCCCATCTGTGCACTCATATTTGGTTGGCACTCCGCCACTGCATATATAGAAATTCTCACAGCAGAATGGGTTCGGAACTATACGTGTGAGCCCGTCACTGCAATCAACTGGAGGTGGCTGTTCAGGCTGTTCTTTCCCCTCTGGCATTTGTCTCTATTTTATTTTGTGTTGGTCATTTGAGGTCCAGATCGAGATCATCATCTCATCGTCATTGTCCAGACTCAGCGTACCGTCCGGTCTTGCCCTGTCGTGGTTTGAGGTCTATCGTTAGTTGGTCGACTGGCAAATCTTAGCGTTATATTCCGTTGCATATTAATCTCATTCTCATATGTGCCGTAGCCGCACACTGAGCCGCATACCAAAATCCTTAGCACACAGGCTCCGCGTTGTCGCAATATTTATGTATGGATGCGATCAACAAGCCTAGCCTTCTAGAGCCTAGCGGGTTAGGTACATTGCGTCATTCTTTGTAAGTATGCATGCTTTCTTTGGCAATAAAACTCATCCCCCATGGAATACAAGCAAAGGTGCACGAGTCACAAGTTGGCCCGTTCCCCCATGCATTTAGCACAATGAAAATCGTTTTTGCTTGTAACTCGTGACCCCAGTGACCCAGGTCAATGATCGAGGTGTCAAAAGTTGCACATGGACCAGACGGTCATTTTAATGTATCACTCGACCCTGTGACCCCTAGGAGACAAAAGTTGGGTAGTGGGTTGGGTCTGTTTTTTGGGTTCCCTATCTCTTATCATTGGAAAATTATAAAAATTGATTGTGAGATAACCGGTAGACGGAGAGATCTGAAACTTGGTGGGAACAGGCGGAATATATTTGCCGTCAATGCGACATGGTCCAAATTGACGTCTGACCTCGGGAAGTATCTGCCAAAAATATGCAATTTGTAAAAGCGTGGTTTTTTTCATGAAACAATGATTTTCACGGTTGCGCGCGTTCATTCAGGCCTGGAAAATCCATGAAACTTGTAAATGTGTTCATCATGTACGAATTTCAGTCGATTTCAAAGCCTAATTTGATTAACAGACGCGTTAATCACAATTATAGTGGTTCGACGGTCTAATAACCTAACCTAAAACTAAACGGCTGAGGCCGCGCGCACAGCGGGCGATCAATAACACGCGAAATGCATGCACACGCCCATGTATTCGCTCATATACGAGCAAAACACATATTCTTTCTATGTAAGATGAGCGTAGTGTGGCGGTAGCGCGTGAGCTTATGAGCCGTGTAGCCCCGGGTTCGATTCTCGGTAATGTAATTATTTTTTGCATTTATTTTTGGGGTTGGGATGACTCTCTCATAGTGCCAACATGTATTTTTATTACTTCTTTATGTGTTGGTTCAAGTAATTAGTTGAAAGAGATGATTAGTGGAGAAGAAAGTACATGTAACACGACATGAGACCGTGAAAATCAATGTTTCAACCACGTTTTTACAAATTGTATACGCCGATATGGGTTCTACGACTACGGTACGGCTGCCGATGACGGAGGCGACATGAGCCGCAATCTTCCTGCCAGCGCCAACACCGAGAAAGTAGTGGCTAACTTTGGCATCGGAGGACTCGGGTTGAGTGGAGGCGGTCGCTCAGGGTACGGCAACACCTCCGAGGTGGTCGATTACGAGCGCCGTCTGGCCGCAGCAAAGAATCTCATGGCCGCGGACGGCTCCAAAATTTTATGATCAACGCAGCATTATGTAAGCCGTTATCTTAATGAGAACCATTGGCACGACATGTTTCAAGGAAATCGCTTCGGATTCATTCTGTCGCTGTCGTAGTCGTAGCTCGTAGCCTTTTGGACACTAAATAAGATAAGACAGCGATTCCATTCATTCTCGTAGTGTCAGTCGTAAAACGCAGGGAACGCACGCGCATCAAAGAAAATGCTACCATGAGGCAAATTGACACGGTCGTCCACAAGCGACTTGCAAAAGCGTATTGCATGACCCGCACGCACTACGCATGTTGTGGTGAGGGCACAAGGTGCGGACAAGATGTGTATGGAACAGAAAGAGCAAGACGAATAAGAAGAGAGAAGACGAGCTGCGACCGCGATGAAGTGCGAGTTTGGGACCACACTCGACACTCTGATCTCAGGCTTCGCCTAACCTAACCTAAATTGAACCGATCATTACCCACTTGACCCAATACTCGAGACAGCGAGCCCATACTCATGACACGCCCGAACGGGGACGTCTCGCTGGACCTGTCCCAAAACAAAGCCAAACACCGAGAAGAACCTCGAAGCTGGTCAGTGGGGAAAGTGAGACATTTATGAGTGATAAAGTATAACGTCGAGATTACGAGTGCTCAAAACCAAGCAAGACATCTGAGAGGAAAACGACCCGAGAAGCGGACAGAAGAGGCGGCGACGAGTCACGGAGCGGACAGCAGTCCACGGACGTCCGACGCGGAGCTCGACATGACACCGAGGGCGAGCGGACGGACATGCGGTTCGAGAATAAAAGCTAAGTATTTTGTGCGAAGTCTAACGCATAGAGGCGAGCTTAAATTGGAAATGTAGAGCATGGCCGAGCATGCAGGCCCACGCAGCTAATTCACACTATGAGGAGGTGTACGAGCGTAGTTAAGTCATATTAGGCAGTTAATTCTTGCATTATCAATTTACGAGCGTGCTCCGAGAGAGTGGAGCCTGGCTGGCATTTCGCAATGGTCATTACTAATTTGCAGGTTGTGAATGTGTCATTGCATAATAATTTCTTGTGGAAGTCAATCGTTCGAGCTAAGAAAATAATTGTCGAAACGGGCTATACGCAATGAGACAAGGAAACACGGGCAGGAAATCACACCTTTTTCGAAACTTTAATTGCAGGCCCGGGCAGAAAACGATTGCGCATTAAAATTCGTGTACACTATGTCTGCTTGGCAGTACAGTAACATGACGGCATCGCGAGTGCGAGAGACTCGAGGTCACGCATATCTTGCAAAAGTCATAACTCGAAAGGCAACAGCATATTATCATCATTTTTACGACCACAAATTCATGGGAAAGGAAATGAGCTGAAAAAAATAACGACGAGCAAACGCAGATGAAACATGAGCTCATCTGGAGGCTTAAGATTCGAGGATTTCATGTGGACTGTATGTGACATTGTATGTGTCACGACTCACGAACGTGCATGAGCGTCAAAATATGTTGGGACGGCCGAGCTACAAAATTACAAGGCACCCATTTTATGGCTACGCAGCAGGAACACTGTCACGTACGCGCGAGCCATGGTGAGATCACCCATTGCGGTCGACAGTCACGAAAATTGAGCCCTGATATAATAAAATTTTATCCTTCGGCATTTATCATTGCATTGCTCAAAAAAAATTAGCAAAAGCCAAGACAAAGCAAATATGATCTCATTGCATAAAAATTGGAATTCTACGGTGTGCATTGTAAACCTTGAGCGTGCATGAGCTGCAAACGAGTGCTCAGATGAACGAAATAAGATGAAACAATTCAAGAACGGGAAATGTGAGCCGCCAAATAATCGCACGAAGTGGATTGGAGTGGTCTTTTACCCATTCAGTCTCGAGGTGGTGAAATGGAATGATCGGATGATGAATGAGACTCGCCCCCGCTGGGGTGAATATGTGCATGTATTAGAGTCCTGGTAGCGCCAGAGTAGACTTCAATACACAGAATGAAGACTGGAATCCTGGTAGCTCCAGGGCAGATTCCAGAATGAAATGAGAAACGAAGATTGCAGCGTATCCAATGCAGGATGAGACAGTCGATTTTCGTACTCTGCCCGGGCTGCGAGACTGATCATTTTTCAGTTCGGACTGTGGGCCTGATCAACCTGTAGTTTGTGGACGCGAGTAATCCTGTTCTCGGTCCCTCGCCCATTGTGGCGGTACGGCACCCTGCAGAGCAGCGCTAGCATCCGAAAGAGAGCACGCAGACACGCAACGAGTGTGGGTGAGAAAGCGGTTGGAGCTGGGAGCAAATGAGAAAACACGCAGCGCACGGGACGCCGTCGCAGTAGACGTGTTTTGGAATCCTGGTCGCTCCAGGGTAAATTCCAAGAACGAGAACACCATAAAGGAACGTGAGACAATATGCGACGACAAGACCATTTAGAACGCAGATCCCAGAGTAGAGGACGCAGGCACGGTAAATCGGTCAGCGACGCACTGACTGCCACAAACAGACTTAGCGAGCCTGCAAATTTTAGCATATGAATTAGCATCCCGCAAGCTCATTCACCAAAAATCTGAGTTAATTTGGCCGACGCATTCACGAAAGAGCACAATGCAATTCTGGCATTGACTGCCAGTGGCAATTTCGAGGTCCAGTGAAATTATCTTCAGATTCACGACTTGCATCCTCAATCAGTACAATTTAACCAAATCAGGGGTTACAAGATATCGGGGACGCCGGAATGTGCCCAAGGGAGCCGCGTGAAATGTTACCTTGAGTAGTGACGCACTTATGGGAATAAAGAACCCTCTCCCGAGAATACAGTAGCCATTAAAAAGGTCGTGCTGAGTAGATTCATTTACGTTCGTCCTCCATTTGGAGTGGAACCTGTGAATCCGCTTGAATAAATAGGCAAATCTGAAGTCGAGAGGTAGTCCACCAATTGTAATTAGGGCTCGTCTGGCACCAACGACAGCTTAACACAAACGAATTGCATCCATATTCGCGACACGGGCCAACGAGTACGCACACTCGACGCTTAATTGTTGGCATCTTTAAGCACAGTTGGCAGAATCCACCATACACGCATAGCGAACCAGCGTGCACTGTGAGACGTGAGACGCGAGATGCGAGACGGAAGACGTAAGATGCAAGACGTACAAAGACAAAATCACATATGACCTAAAATACGATTTGTAATAATTGAGTCTCATTGTGAGTGTGGCAAGAGACTCGGCATAATAAAATCGACGTCAGATTTTGGCCAAGTTGGCAATCCTAGCACAGCACACGGCGCATACGACAGGAAAGTACACAAGAATGGGATTCATGCGAAATGATCGAGTTGCAGATTGTAGCCTCTGAGAGACAGAAAAGGCAAGCAGTACAAATATTTTTAGCAGATCAGGCATACGCGAAACCATAATACATCCAAACAAGGAACTTATTTGCTGTTATTGATTAATTCGCATTGCTATTGCTGCGGCAAATTCAGCCGTTCTCGTCACGACTCACGAGCTGACAGTCAAGCACAATTTAACTCATGTTGCGGAACAGCACCAGCGAAGCACATTGCAGACAAGGCGCAAACTAAACGTGTCCAGAAAACGACGACACTCAGTAGTGCCAAATGAGTACGAGAACAAAACTCAGCTGCGCAGAATTTTTCTGTGATCGCACGAGCAGAGATCGGCTTCAAGAAGGGAGACAAGTTTTATTGCACCCATCAAACCATTACATTGCTTATCGTGTTCACTCATCCCAAAATGACACAGGAGTGGCACTGCACACTAAATACGATTTCGGACTTACAGACCCGAGATCTGAACTACGAATGATGCAATGCGAGCGTTTTGAGCGCATTATGGCAACGGCCCATCGCTACGGAAAGGCTGACCACGGCCAATGTCATCACAATTGTTTTGCATTTGTTTTGATTTGAATCGTAAACATACATGACAAAAGTGTGAAGTCTTTTGTCGGCTCAGCACGCACTGCAGATCCTTTCTAATTTCCTACAGCTCGAGAGCGCAGTGGCAGGCCGCAGCGCAGTGCATCTTATTCAAGGAGGTGTTTGTAGTTTTATGACGCATTTCGGGTACATTTAAGCACACAGCAGCTCCCCGTGATTCCACGCATGTCAGTTAGAGCCAAGACATATGCAAGCGAAGCACGAGGCACGGGTTGGAGCGAGAAAGGAGACTAATTTGTTGCCTTGTTTTATTTTTTAAGCGACACGGAACACTGTCATCATAAACCAGAAACGAAGCCATGCCGACGGAATATCCTTCAAATCCGATGTGGACGACGGCGAGACGGAGCCAACCCCAAGGCAATGTTAGGATCCCACCACCGCAACCCTGAACTTCCAGCACCGCGTGAGCGCGCGTGCAGGATTTCAGCCATTCCAGTCGAATCCACACTCAGAATTTCGATTCATCTTTTTATGATCACACTTGCACTGGGTTTTTAGTCCCACGCCGGGTTTTCCCCAGTACCGGAACTGCGCCTCCGCCGGATGGGAGTGTGATATACATACATAAGAATACTGCACATATTTTAATCAGCAATGCTACCCGACTGTCCAATGTGAAATTTTGAGGACAAAATTTAGCAAGAAACGGTCATGTGGTGAGGGCAAGGTGCGGACAATACTCGAGACAGCGAGCCCATACTCATGACACCAGCTTCTCGTCTCGTACGCCAACAGGATCTTGGGCCAGTTGCACATCGACATTCTTCACATGATCTCAATTGTCCTGGCGGTCATCGCCAATGTGGCCATCATCCGTTACCATCTGAGCCTCGGTTTCTCCGGCTACGGGATTTCCATCTACGGAATCCTTTGTGGCTACACGTTTCTGGTCTACTCGCACATTATGCTCGGGCAAATCACCAAGGCTTCACAGACCTTCCTTGGTTCGTGGTCGCGGCGTGCCAACGCTGATGTGGACAAACTGTTTGTGGCGGATCGCGCCCTCCTAAGGAAATATACGCGCTCGTGCCCTGTCCTCGTGTTCCAAATAGGGTCGTTCGGCCCCTTTCAACGACTCGGCGCAATACGGCAGTTGGCTCGTGTGATTGGGTACACGGTTAAAATATTCGTCACTTTGAAATATTCAAAGTTAATCGCAATTTAGAATCAATTCTTGTATTCGCGGAAATGACGGTATTTCTTTGTCTCCTCAACTAAACTTATACAAAGTCGCCAGAATTGCTTCCCACGAATTTTTGTCGATGATTTTGTTGAATAATCGAACGCATTCCTTCTCGAATTCTTTCTCCATGAAATAGTTGTAAAAGATGAGTCCGTGATGGCGGACGAACCAGTTTGTCACGAGCTCAAAGGGCGCAGGCAGCGTGCCTCGCCCGTGCGTCGTGAAGTCTTGAAGATTGATGCTCAGACGCGCGAGGCTTACAATTTCGGTTGGAGTTGGGCGCCCGTCACGTCGACTCCGTCCGAGTGCCATTCAAACACTCCGCCTTTCCTGGCCTTCCAGGGCGGGACTCCGAGCAGGAAGCACACGGTGCTCGTCTTATGCGACAGCCCATGTTGCATTGGCACCTGGATCCTGGCAGTCAGTTTCTTGCCTGCTGTGTCGATGACAATGTCAGATCGCGTCACGTTTGCCATGCCGGGCATGGTGTGCTGTGTGCGCTCGACACGCAGCGGTAGAAACCTCAGTCCAGGTTGGTGATGGTGGCCGCGGGGATGGTGATGGGGTCAAGCGACCGAATGCCAAGTTCTGGGATCCCCGCCTCAGGTTTGGAATGATGCCTTGCTGGAAGGTCCGCGTGAGGTCCGCACTGACTAAGCTACAATTTCAATTTTTTTGAAAATGGACTAAAGTTGTATGGCGATATGAATGCCAGCTTTTTATTTTAGAGGAACGGATTTATAAGGGCTCCTTTGTGCTTAGCTTGCTACTAGCCTGCTACTAACACTGACGAGGGGTGTTTGGAGGTGATCCGAGCCCGAATTGGCTCAAAATTTTATGGTCGACAGATCACATCATGGGATGACCACTGTAGGTCGGAGGGGTCGCACTAGCCCGTTGTCATGAAGATATTTCAAAAAATGTGTGCCGCAACCGTATTTGCTTATGGGCAGGGCGTGTGCAGCTCTTTGTCGGTCTTGGCTCGGAAAAGGGTACTTCAATCCGGGAGATTCCTGAAGGAAAAATGGTTCCATTGTATGGGACAGATTGTTAGATTTTGGGTGGCAGAAGTCAGCTAATGGGCACAAAGTTATTGGTCACAGAAAATCGGGACTGCGGCTGAGCGTAGGGTAAGGGCGCTGCGGCACGCTGGACGACTCTTTGTTACCAATGACTTTGTGCCCCTTAACTGGCTTCTGCCACCCAAAATCTAACATAACATTTCATTACATAACAATACCTTGCATTTCACAAATGCGCATCTTTACAGATAACTTTGCATTACATTGGCATTGGCTCACAGCGATTTTACCATCGACTGTTGCACCATGCGGCCCGAAATAGTAGTTTTTCTTTATTTGGAGTTGCAGCACTCGAAAGTTCAGCCTAAAATGTCTTCTGGTTGGAAAAAGGTGCTGCTTCAATGGCAAAGTGAAAAAGGGAAACACGATCCAATTTGAGTACTAGTCGAACGATTCGATGTGAGTGATGTTAGTGATTTGTCCCTGCGGGTCGATGAATGCACAACGCCAAACGCACTCTTCGCCATACAAGTTAAAAATATGTATGTCCTCGACCTACGACCTCGACCGCCAATGCAAATGGACCAAATACCAGCGCTAAGACTGCCTGCAGAAATAATTGCAAAGGACAAGTTCAAGTTCAAGTTCAAGTTTTATTGTCACTAATTGTACATAACACAAGTCATGATGATACAACAACATTAATGACATACGCGAAAGAGGGGCTACAAACAAATAAGACAGAAATAGTGTGGCCACCTAACGATGACATTCACGATAAAGGATTAGTGAACTTACTGCCAGCCAGAAATTAAGCAACTGTTGCTGCTATTGTGTAGTCGTCACAGTCACAAGCGTCTTGATCGGTCCGAATCTAAGGATTGACCAATTGACGAAGCAAAGGCCAAGACTTGCAATTTAGGTTCTTGGCGGTATTCTCCATTGGAGTGGACGTCGTGCAGCATTCGGCCGTGGCCGTCGTACAATTGAAACTGCGCAATTTGCTGTGGGCGCGATTGGAAATTAGCTAACAGAAAATAAATTACAATGGAGCTCAGTAAATTGTACACAGAGCCAAGCTCGGCTCCGCTCCGGTCCTTAAACTGAAACCCTTGAGAATTGCGATTTGAAAGTCAATTCTCTAACCTGCTGCATTGTAAATTGAGGTGAAAGTTTACTGAAAGTCATTCAAATCATTCAATTCATTCAGTCACAGAAAAGAGAGAGAGACTCTGCGTGTACTGCCCGCTAATTTGCTTAGCATGGTCATTTGCAAGTCAAATCGCTCATGAATTAGAGGAGGTATTGCATGTGAAAACTGCGAACTTGGAGAGGCTGAAACCACGCTTGGCTGAACTTTCTACACATGCCGCATTTTTCCTGGTCCGAGCGTCCATCTCGATGCCGCGTCGCCTCTACTTTTTGCGATGTGCGCTCGCTTTTCGCGCGCGTGTTCATCTTGTGGACTACGACCGGGTCCTGCAATCAACCTTGGAGGATATCCTGATCTGCTCTTTGCCTCCGGAGTCCTGGCTACAGGCATCATTGCCTGTTAAGGCTGGTGGCCTGGACGTTCGGCAGGCTGTGCACACGGCCATCCCGTGTTTTCTTTCGTCGTTGCTCGTCAGTGAAGCTCACCTCGCCCGCCTTCTGCCGGCCCACATCACAATAATGGTTACTGCTCAGGCTAACATGAAGCATCTATCTTTTAAACTCAACTAACTGCAAATTCCACCCACCTAATAATGAGTATCTCAACCTTCCATGCTGGCTGTATCTGAACAAAAAAAATAGTGAAAACCACACCTAAAAAAGACTTTACGAGCGGAGTCTTTGGAGGAGACCCTACGAGCGGTCGTTGCGTAAGTATTACAATATAAACTCCTTTGCTAAATACAAGGACAATCAACAAAATGCAAAAACAAAGAGGAGGTTGGCTCATGCTCGAGTTAATTACTGAAAGATTTGGCCACATCAAGCTTTCAATGCCAACCTCTGCGGTAGGAATTAAACGAGCGAGCTTGGGACATTCTGGATGCGAACTTGAAATTGTAAATGACGTGGATTCCTTGATATTGAAGTTAAGGTGGCACGTAACAATTAAGGCCCGAAGTTCGGTCCCGTTAACCTGTTTTCACAAACAAAAAGTAAAGTTTCAAGTGAAAAGTTTTCAACTAATCATTCAAGGGTGGGGTGTGGGGAATGACTGGTGGTAGTACCGGAAGTTGTTAGATTTGAGGGAAGGGAAGATGAGTGGCGGGGAGAGAGGGAAACGGGTGTCAGTGTTGCGGAAAGTCGTATGGTTGGTGGCAAGAGTGGACAGTTATTGGTGGTGTGAGAATGGGCGAAGTTCTAACACATCCCAGCTATAATTTTAGAACCAGCCACTGGAATCGGGGAAGGAGAGAAGACGGGTGTTGCCGTAGCCGTTGGAAGTGTTCACCGAAGTTCGGTGACCGGGCTACTAGTTTATGTGATTGTAGTGCATTGGGGCTGGTCTGCTCTGCTGGTCAAGATCAAGAGTGCTTTGGCGGACGGAGCTGTCAAGCCATCTGCGATGCTTACAACAATTGTGCACTCCATCACTGTGCATGATTCTGACGGAGCCGTTTCTGCCGAACTGAGACGGTTTCCTGATTCGCAAAAATTAGTTCAGCGTCAGTAGTCAGTAGTCCACCGTCCACACAAGCTAATTAATTAAAGCATTCATTCGTTCATTCATTCATCCATTGGTTAATTCAAGATTCAACTCTGTTATGGTTTCAGATAACCCTGCAAATATCCAAATATCCATGCCTCAAATTTTGTGAGCTCTAGCTAATAAATATTCAGCATGTCAAAATTTTTATGGCGATCTTCTCGTGGAGCAATTTGAAAGAATGTGAACAGAACGCATGTCATTCCCATTCCTAACGAATTTTACTGCAAGCAGCGGCTGCCTTTTCCTTAAACATTTTCTCAACTCAGAAGTTTAGCCTCTGGCTATTTTATTGACAAGCTTTGAATCATAAATATTTCACACTTAGCTGTATGGACAAACGTACTCGCCAAGAGCCACACAGGTCTGTATATCGGGATTGTACAACAATCCCTCCCCACACTCAATGTTGCTAGAAGAACCACTCAGGCAAACTTTGTACCATTTGCAGCCTCGAGCACGAATCGCCTGGAATCGGATTCCAGAGCCTGGACATTATACATTGCACAGAGCAACTTCGGCTTAGTTGCAGCGCTTAATTGCAGGGCTCGCGTCAAAGTAATTGTTAGCTGAACACTGTGACTCAATCTCACTTCCCTCGAAACATTCGATGCACTGGCTGAAAGATTTAAACGCGAATTAATAAACAAATCGATCGGAGCCCTGGGAACGAGGCTACGAGCTAACTAAACCAACCTGCAATTTGAAGGATGCGGAAATACTTCGTAGCCTGTGGGAGGGCAGGAGGACGGTGGCTCGGTTGTAGTGAGCTCTGGTCCACAAACAGCATCTGCCGGTGCTTTGCAAATCAAATCAATTCTGTCAAACAGGAGCGGATGACATGACAACACTTGCGGCACTCCATTAAAGCACCGGATGTAAAGTGTGCAATCCCCTGGATATGGCCTATTGACTATTCCAGTCGGTGGGCAGATTTCTCCGTGCAAGTCAATGTACATGATTTGATCCGAGACGACCGGCTCCGTTTCATTGAGGTATGCGCCGCCAAAGATGTAGATTCTGTTTAGACTCTCCACGTACTCACAACCAACACCAAACAAACTTGTCGGCCAGCTCTCCACTTGCAAAACTTCCACAGTGCCCACCGCCGGAGTGAACCGAACCACGCCGTTCTGCACGTCCTCTGTTGAGAACCCGCCGAGAATGTAGGCTGACGTCCCAGTCCATACCGCGCAGCTGTGACCTCGGCCAAGCGGAAGCGTTGCATTCAGCGTGGTCACTGTATCCGACTCGCCGTCGAATTTCAAAATCTCGTGGCCGCCGCCATCTCGTTTGCCTATGCGGCCGCCAGCGACATTGACAGTGACAACGACAGCTTCACAGATGTAGATGTTCAACTGCGCCAAGCGAGCAGTCTGGATTGCTCCACAAAAAAATTCAATGGAAGTGCAGGTTGCCATAACTGTTGCAATGGGCGTTGCACGAGCAAAAGTAAATGCGCCTGTTCTCGGCCGCGAGAGGCTTGCTTGTCAAGCGCTGATTGCTGCAAGCCTGACTGGAAGTGCGTCAACAATAAATGCGAGGTTCGTTCAAATTACGCCCAACTTGAATTTGCAATAATAGTAATACATTTTGTTGGTTGTTGCAGTGTGGTGGGGCTGGTGAAGAAAACAACAACTATTTATATTGTTTTTTCTCTATGGGCAGCAACTCAAACAAATGCAAGTGCTCTTACAAAACGTACTGCGGCTCGGATCTGGAAACGTGAAAATGTGCAGGGATCAGCGAGGAGTTGGTGAGACATGTGTACGAAACATTCAATGCGGGTCAGGAGTTTG
>JAQIUU010000148.1:0-13554 GCA_034694545.1 Mesaphorura macrochaeta
CGATCAATTGTTCTCCGGGGGGGGGGGGAAGTCGCCCAAACACTCCTTCATCACTGCCTTGAAACCTGGGTCTTTGCGAAGCTCCTTGAAGTTGCTGCAATTAAAAAAAATATGGACATTTTGGGCTTCAGATTAATCAACGCGTGAAAAATCGACGCTAGGACTTACTCTGTACAAAAATCCAGTATCTTTTTGCGAAATTTATCAGGGCCAGAATGTCGACGGGCGAGAATCATCAAATCTCCTGCATTCTGCATTTTAATATCCGAAACGCATGCTGAAAGCACGTATTTTTCAGTTCAGTAAGTCCATATTTGTCAGCGGCAGCAGCCAATTGGCACAATTTGCCAATTTCCAGATCCCGCAGTTTCACTTGAGACCCGTACAGTACGCGATCATAGCTTTAAGTGTATCCGGCTCCATGTCATTGATCGTGACTTCTCTGTTCTGGTTTTCCAATGTATCATGATGGAGCATTGCTTTAAACACAGGTGATCGGACTGCCAGAACGAGGCTGTGGACTTTCATTGACTCGGAACCACACCTGATTGTAAAATCGGCCATGTCATGGTTGTTTAAAACGCTTTGCCAGCCGTTCAACAAGATCGGAACAGATGACGGTATTTGGTGTTCATTCCAGTCTGGCTCTGACGGCGATGGTGATGGCTCAGCTGTAAGTTTTCAGGGGGCGATTGGTCACCTCCCGGAGTTATGACCCCGAGTCACGATTTGACACCTCCAGAGGTCTGATTATTTCCCTTTCGAGGTTAGGTTTGGTTTTTGTCAGCGACTTTGAGTTTTGACCACCATTTCCTCTAATCTAACCGTCTGTTGTTGCGGCAGTCTTTATGAATTTGGTTGTCGAGAATTTTTCTGCTGCCTGTTCCATGAATTGATTCAACAAACTGCACATCGGTATCCTAAGTTAGACGTTGGAGTTACAAAAGTGCAATCGGACAAATTCCACGAATTCCATGCACTAAGCTTTATCAGTTTATTCGCAACATTATCAACATACCCGTCCTTGTATAAATGTAATACAAACCAAACACCTGGTCCTGCTTGATCCTGACCCACTTCTTGCACATGATTGTCAGCCGTGATTTCTAAAACGCCAAACTGTGGTTTTGCCTGCCCTGACCCCATTTTCTATATTTCGATAGTCCTCACCCTCTTTTGTTATTTACTCGTGTCAAAATTTGTAATATGTAATTATAATTCACGAAGTCGGACGGGGACTCGACGAGTTACGAAAATATACGAATTTACGAATACGGCAGAAGGATCCTTTTTAAGCAGGATCCTTGGCTTCCTTGTGCCGACTTGTGCTTGTATTAGTATTGTGCGTTTGCCTGTGCGTGCGTGATAGCTCTTTGTTTTGGAGGGGGAAATCTGTGCGTATTTTGTATTTGGTTTGCACTTTCTTCCTGTCCCAGTCCCAGTCCCCGGCGGCATGGCATAGCACAGACACAGACCAGACACAGACAGAGGCAAGAGACAGAGACAGTTACAAATCTGATCGTGAAGGAGGAAGTCGTGCTCTTCGACTGCGATGCCTTCATGTAGCCAAGACCAAGATGTGAGTGTGCCGGTTCCAAAAACATTGCCATTGGGTCAAGATCAGGATCAAGTTGATCAAGATCAAGATCAAGACGAAGTAATTTCTTCCGTGGTTGATACCTACAATCAGAAAGTAGAGCAACACAGTCTTCAGCCACCGACCCCGACCATGGATTTATCTGAAATTATGGTGAGTTTACAGCTGTAACTAAATGGCTGACTGATATCAAATAGGCTGATTTGATTAATTGATTCAACACCAACTCCTAGCTGACAAAGTATAGTACATACCAACATATCATATTAAATGTTACTTAATCTTTTATCTTGTGCCTTGCAGGAGCCGGTAGTAGAATTTGAGGGAGATAAAGAAGAGGAGGAACAAGATACTTCGGTATTGTCGACGATAGAAACTCTGCAGGTCATCAAACAAGAGTCACCAGCTTATCATTGCGTGTTTTGCAAAACTGGGCAAGTTGACGAGACTCAAATGGGCAAACTGTATTTTCGTAATGGTGTTGTGACCCATTATTTTTGTATGGTGAGTTCGACTTCATGATCTGCATGTTATTATATGTGGTGTTGCTTCCTAGTTTGTTCAGTATGAATATTAACTAATTAGCCTAGACGCTTTAAATAATGTCACATTTGTTTCACTAGCTATTCTCCGCTGCGTTATGCCAGAAAGGAGAAGACTCAGCTGGAATTCTGGGATTTTTGGTAGAAGATATAATGCGCGAAGCGCGGCGGAGCTTTCGCTTGGTAATATTTGTATTGCACTTTATTGATGTGGGCATGAGTTTAGTCTAACTTTGTCTAAATTGCGCCTGCTTTTACATTCTAGAAATGCGTTTATTGCAATAAGACTGGTGCAAGTGTTGGCTGCTGCCAAAAGCGTTGCAAAGCTGCATACCACTACACATGTGGTCTTGAACATGGAGTAAACTTTCAATTTTTTGGACTTTTTGAGTAAGCCAATATTTTGCTTTTTGTTTCAATCCGTGTCATTCACGTTTAGTCAAAGTCAAAAATAGCTAGGGAGCTGATAGGCTAATATGTGAATGCATTTTTAACTCTTTCTTTCAGAACTTTCTGTTTCGAACATCGTAACTTCCAGAAACTCCCCAAGAAAAAAATGTCTTGGACTTGTACGATTTGCTTATGTGAAGTTACAAAAAAGGATTTTCCAAACTCAGCGACTCTGGCAGTTTGTTGCGAAAATGTCTTTCATCGCTCTTGCCTTCAGGTAAAAATTTTAATCGTTTGGATAAAAATTCGATGTTCGCTACGTTAAACTTAACTTTGCCTAACTTAGGTATTTTTATTAACAGAGAATGGCATTGAGTGCTGGATATTTTTTCAAATGCCCAACTTGTAATGATACGAAGAAGTTCATCAAAGAAATGAGAGCATTTGGAATCTACGTTCCGGAACAGTACGTTAAAAGTTACAGCTTTCAATGATTTTGTTCAAGTATACGCATTATTAACGCGTGAGGCATGTCATGTTTGGATTATAGGGATGCCTCTTGGGAAAAGGATGACGCGTTCCAGGATCTATATGTCCAATATTCAAATTGTGATGCAGCTGAGTGTCAGTGCCCTCAGGGTCGCAATTTCTCCTCTGACAAAGGGTAATTTCACAGTGCGTACAGTTTAGGTATTCATTATCCTTCCAACATAACTAAACTACATAACTGATAACTTCCTATATTGCAGTAATTGGAGTCTAGCTCGTTGTCGACTTTGTGGTGGTTCAGGCACCCACAAGCGGTGCTCCCGATTGAAGACTATTGAATCTTGGGCTTGCAACGGCTGTGTTGAGGTCGAAAAATCAAGGCGTAAGTCTTAAGTAGTGTGTACTTGTAGAATAACTAGACGGGTTTTATTCTATAATAACGCGCGTTCGACATTCATTACTATCATTACTAGGTTGAAACTATGAAGTCCTGAACTGTTTAACGTTTTTATTATAGTAGTTATAATTTCATGAGCATGAATTCAGGGTTAAGTATGTTGTGTTTTATTGGTTACTAGCTCCCTCCAAACCATCAGTTGTTCCTGTGGCCGGGCCAAGTTCTGCCTGCAGGCAATCTCGTCCAAACTATCAGAATGGAGCCAAACCATCCACGTCAAGTGATTCGGACAGTGAGGAGGAAATTGATATGTCTAAGTTGATTTTCCGTTCACGGACTGCCCAATATTTTCCACACACTCGCGTCCAACTGGCAGCTGCACAACAAGCTGGCCAAACCTCTTTAAGAGACTGGAGAAATCTTTCACTCAGTGTTGAAATTTGGGATTTGATGAGTTACGTCTTCATGGATTCTGGCCGTACTAAACCAACTGAGTCAAAACCAAAACACCCGCAGAAAAGCACGAAAAATGAAGTAAGCAATATCAAGAACGTCAAGAAGAAGCACCAACGTACTGCTGCAACTGGAAATAATCGCTCGAAAAAGTCAAAAAAGAGAACTTCGAATTCGGACTCGGGTACTGCCTTTAAGCAAAATCCGATTTTGCTGGAGGATTCCTCTATGGACAACGTTTTGGCACTGGCACTCATTCCAGCAACAGCATATGTAGACTCGGTTGAGCCTGACGTTGAGGCTGATCCTACCACAAAGGCTCTGGTTCAAAATAATGCGAAGAAGTTTAAGCGAAATTCGAAAGAAGTTACTGTTACTGGTAAGTAAGACCGCTAAATGTCTCGCAGATATTATTTGATGTCTTATCACATTTTCGCAAGTTCCAACTTAACTTCAAACTTTATCCTTCACTTAGGAAATAATACAGAACCAGAAGCAGAGACGGAGTTAGTGTCTCCAAAGCGAAAGCCAGTGAAATCTCGGTTTCTCAACAATGAGTTCCTGACTTACTAAACGCCCGTTATTTGTTGCTTTATGCTAAGAATTAACTATAGAATAATTATTTGTTAAATTAATTGTAAATATTTGTGTGCCTTCCAGAAGCTTTGGCTCAGTTATTGCATTGCTCATCGTGTTATACTAGTATTACTGACCTGCTATTATAAATATTACATTCCAATTCCAACCTGACCCAAATGTTATAGGCCAAACCATGAAATGACTCGAACTCAAGAAATAACTGGCAATTTTCATTCCATTGACGATTGACTGATACATATATTTATATTTCTAGTTTCTATTTCTCTTTATTGATTTTCTACAAAATATTGTCACGAATATAATATATGAAGCCTATTTTCACCTAACCAAAAATTTATTGATGAAACATATATTTGTAAGAGTTCCGAAAAATAGGAAGTTGCTTAATGTTTAGTGGAAGGGATTTTGAAGTGAAGCTTCAAAATAAAATACTTAAATACTTATAGTATCTTTAAGGCTTTTATGCCAAGTCTATTTTTGGTAACTTAAGTCTCTGTGTTCATGTCTTTTAATTGACTTACCTAAAATAACAGAAGGAAAAGTGAGACTTAACTTTAACTTGACTAACACAAAATGTTAACAGCGAAAATGTTACTAAATAAATTCTGGAAACCCTGTATCTTATTTTCTTCTTCTTTGCCAAATCAATCATTCTCGTCATTCGCCTCCTCGGGAATGAAAAACTCGTCCAAGCACTCCTTCAACGCTTCTTTGAAATCCGGATCTTTGCGCAGGTGCGAAAAGTTCCTGAAATATGTCAAAACATAAGAATGCATTCAGGTTAATTTAGAACTAAATAAAATATTGTATCCACGCATCTTATTGACTACTAAAGGGTTCAATAATTAAAACTTACGCTGAACAAAAATCAGTTATCTTCTTGCGAAATTTCTCAGGCCCGGGATGACGACGGACGAGAACCAGAAGATCACCAGCATTTTGTAAAGTGATATCACGAAACAAGTATTCGAAACAAAAGTCCTTCAGTTCGATGAGTCCATATTTGTCTGCAGCAGCAGCCAGTTGACAAATTTTTGGAGATTCCAGATTATCCAGATCCACTTTCGAGTAGTACATGTGCTGGATAATTGCCTGAAGTGTGTCTGGCTCCATGTCGTCGATCGCGACTTCTCTGTTCCTATTTTCCACAGTGTCATGCTGAAGCATCGCTTTGAACACAGGTGATCGAGCTGCCAAAACAAGTCCATGAACTTTCATTGACGCAGAACCACATTTGATTGTGAAATCTTTCAAGTCAGGATTCTCAAACATGTTTTGCCAGTCATTCAGCATGCCTTGAACTGTTGACGCCACTCCAACAGCCGGAGGTGATCCAGGAGGAGTTCGTCCATCCAAGCGTGGAATTGAATCCATGGCGTGTTCATGCCGAGGATCATCAAAAGGGACGACATGATATGGATCCCCCACATGGTCTCTCAATAGGGGCTGAAACACATTGTCTCGTCCTTGCACGAAATTTTGCCTACGATTTCCTTGCAAGCGATTGTCTCGCAACTGTCTCAGCTCCTCGTGGGCAATAGGTCGCCAGATGAACTCCTCAGGCGGGTTCAAAGGGTCAATATTTTCCCATCTAATATTTCCATTCATTGTCTGTGAAATATGAATAAAACGCACCATTTAAAACCAATGCCTTAATCCAGTGTGATACCAAAATTCCATAATGGGCTTATATATTTGTACGGGGGCAGCAAAAGTAAACATAATTCCAGCTCTACCCAAAATTTGGTGATTACTACATACCTTCCCTTAAAAGTTTTTGCCAATTGCAAATTTGGATTAGAATCAGCTCCTAATTTCCAGCCCGAAATGACGCAGAATCCAGTAACCAACCACTAACCAACTAGAAACTAACTCAATTTCAGAATCAGACACCCTCGCCCCTCGCAGTGCAGGTCAGGTCCAAACTTAAAAGAATGAATGAAGTGAACGAATGTACAACGTACATCCTCGCCTCAAACTCTCAACTGAAGGCTGGCGCTTCGCGAAGTTTCTAGATGAAGTGACGACGAGAAGGTCGACAGATCGAGTTGGGTTCCTTGATCAGGTCCTTGCTCCTTCGTCACATCTTTGTTCACGGAGTCGAGTAAACAGCGGCATGTACTCATAAAGGAATATAAAGGAATTACGGAGCCATGCATTTCTTAAAGTTTTGTTTAGGTTAGGATTTTATGGCTTATCAAAATGTAAAAATGAAGAAATTTAAAACAGAAGAGTCTTGCCTGCCTGAATTCTATTCGTCTATGTATTAAGGTGTCCAATAGTTCATTAATTAATTAACGCATTAGATTCACTTGACATTTGTTGCTCGCTCACTCCTTCAAACAAATTGCAAAGGTTTGCATTAGGCATTCGTGTAATTGCGTACTTGTGCTGCGAATTGCAAATTTCGGTCTTGCATTGAGCTGCAGAAGCTCTTTCCAAGTATCCAAATATTCAACCCAACTTTACAATAAATTACAGGATGTACAACGTTTATATGAATGGTAGAATGATGCTGAAGAATGACAACTGTTGTTTATTGCTACTAATTATGTGAGTTACAAATGAACGATGGTATCATGGACCATGAAGATTTGTGACGAAGTTACTGTAAACTATGGAACCAATTATGCTGCGCCAATAGGAAACAACGGAATTGCTTTCTTAACGGAATCTACAGATCCCACCACAGAATTAAATTACAATGTGTGATCAAGTATAATGCTAGTGGTTTCGTGGATCCCACATGATGTCAATGGACTCCATGTACACGCCTGTAGTATATTCTGGCATCTGTAGAAGAGATCCGAAGTTCCTGCAAACAATTGCAACACTTCGCAGATAAATGTAACTGCCATTTGCATTAATTCGATGCATACCCTCACGTCACCAACTCATACTTACCCCATCAAAAATTTGTAGACACGCTTCTGAACAAAGTCTCCGGGTGCCGAATGCCTGTATGCGAGCGTAATGAGGTCCACGATTATGTCAAGGCTTATATCGCTTAAGACATACTTGAAGCAAATATTCTTGAGCTCAGTTATCTGGTATTTGTCAGCGGTTTTGATTAAATCGTATATTGCATGAAGCTCAAGATTCTCGACTTCCACTAGCGCAGAGTATACAAACTGGAGAAGCGTCCTGAGCGTTTCCGGTTCGATGTCGGTAATGTTTACTTGTCTTTCTCTTCCGCCATTTTCCTGCATTTGCTGGATCAAGATCGCCTTGAAGGCAGGTGCCCGGATGGCTAGCACTGGCCCACATTTAATTGTAAAATCAGACCCTGCGCCAGTCTCTAACAAATCCAGCATATCGTTAGCTAGACTGTTCAAAGAATTTGGAAGTGCACTGTACTCTTGCGAATAAAATTGTCCGATCCTAACTTTGATACGCAGCACGTCGTCAGGAAAGAGCTTAGCCTTTGCTTTCCACAGATCGACTAGGGAAAGTTTCCATTCGGCACCGTGAGCTGCTGTGCTGGTCCTGTTCACATTGGCTTGATTGGCGTTGGCAATAATGTGCTCGTTGAAATCGAAAAGCCCTATGAATGTTCGATACCGAAAAACAAAATTACTGATCCAACTTGTCCCAGCACTTATTCGACATTAGAATTTATTAATCGCACTTACGTGGTGGAACATACGCGCGTCCCCCGTGTTTGCCTACGACCCATATTGAAACAGGGTCGTCCATCGTCTCATCAGTCTCCCAATGACATGCTATGAAACTGATAACAATCCGTTGAGGATCGTCTTCGATCTCTGCCGGTCTCAGCGGAAGCAATTTGGCTCGCCTGATGAAATGAAGTCATAATTAACGTAATGGTCCTAAAATTTGGCTTTGTGACTTGACTTTTTACTTACACAAATGTGGACACGCATACGGGAGCCTTTGCCTTGCCCTGACCCGAACCCTTTGCAGGTGTAGAAGTTGCAGTGGCAAATAAACTGATCACGCCTTCAGGTGGAGCCAGTAATAGAGGCTGCAGCCGTCTAAACTTTCCTTTGATGTCGCCAGCCGCAGCCGCTTGGTCAGGCGCAAACACATTGGGAAACTTTTCAGAAACGTTGGGAATTTCCCACACGCACTCGTATGTAACTGGCACGATGGGCTGAAGCTGAAGCTGAAATCAATAAAATTTGTCACATTAATCCTTAACTCTGACGATGACGTGACACGACCACACGACATTTACCTCCATTTGCAAAGGCGCCTTAATTTCGTTCTGCGTCGAAAGCGCGACGATCTTCCGCCCAATATCGTAGTTTCGTGAGTTGGCAATTTGGATGAGCTGAAATTTCAACTGCAGGTTCAGACTCAGAGTCCTCGTGCAGGTAGTTTGAATTCAGCGCATCACACAACAATGGAGAAAGGCGAAAGGGACTGAATGGACCTTTGCGATTGAGGGATCATCCTTTGTTTGCATCGTATTCGTGAATTCGTGCGAGATATCATGATCAACGATCAAGTGAGCGTGTACTGCAAGCCTTTAATTTTGTGGACATTTCTTCCTTTGCACTTTATCCGGCACGGGCACCAAGCAGACCAAACTCGATGGAGCCTGGCTCCATCGAGTTTGGTGTGAGCAACAGAGCAAAGAGATAGCAAAGAGCTCCGTTATAACCAGCGACGGAGCCGTGTCGTCGAGAAAAGGCAGACAGAAATCGAAAGATTCAACTACTTCCCACTTATCCAGCAATTTATTTTTGGCTAGGTGAATTCATTATGTAGCGCCTGCATACAGTAGTTTAAATGAGCAGGAACTGCGAATAATGTAATGAAATATGAAATCACGTGAAAATCAAAAATCAAAATTAATTTTGGAACTCCTCCTCTCATCTTAGTCAGCCTTGACCTCTTCAACCTTCGCTGACCCTGGCTCGCGAAGCATGCTAGCGCACACCTTCATCGCTTCTTTGAAGTCCGGCATCGCTGTGAGAACTTCAAGATTCCTTCAAACAAAATGTGCAAATTAGGAAAGTAAATTTTGGCGCATTCTCTTGCAATTACTTTCTTATCACATTCTTATCAGTGCTTACTTCTTTATAAACTCTCGCACACGTGTCTGTATGTGTTCAGCTGGCGAATGGCGATGAGTAAGAGGTGCCAAATCCACGATGTTATCAAAATTGATCTCCCTTGATACATAATTGAAGCAGAAATTCTTGAGCTCGTTAATGCATAAGAAGTCTGCAACCTTGATGAGTTGATATATTGCTTTAGATTCCATATTTGCCGGCTCCACTTTCGAGCCGTAGACAAATTGAAGAAGTAGCTTAATCGTATCGGAGTCGATGTCGTCCGGAATTTCCATTACTTTATTGACTTTTTCTTGCATGCCATAATGGGCTAGCATGCCTTCGAACATGGGGGACCGTTTCGCCAAGATAGCAACATGAACTTTAAACTCCACAGATCCACACTTGAGTGTAAAATCTGAATTATCTCCGGTCTCGAGCAAATCCAGCATGTCGTTCACAAGGGTATTTAAAGCACTTGGAATTGGGCTGTAGTCTTGTGAATAATCGTGTCCAATTCTGACTCTTATTCTCAGGATGTTCTCGGGGAACCATTTGACATTGCGTTCCCGTAGATCGACAAGGCGATTTCTCCACTCGACACCAATACCTCCAGTCAAATTGGAGTTAGTTTGCTCCAAAAATGCAAGCAGTTCTAGGAAATACCAACGCGAATTAATTAAATAGCCACGCGGTGAAATTTTGGAATTGATACACTGATTGGAGTCGAGGGCTGGGCAAGCCTTTACATTTACCTGGCACATGCACGCGGTTGCCTTCTTTGTCTACCACACAAAATGACACAGGACCCACCGTATTTCCACGGTCGTAGTGACAAGCAATGAAACTGATAACGATCCGATCAGTGTCGTCATTGGCTTGTTCGATTGGTAGCAATTTAGCCTTCCTAATTAATTAACAAAGACATAAATTTTTAGGTTAGCTATTCATGGCATGCCGGGCAGTAAAATTTTACGTGGGCGACAATTTAAAGGCGTGGAGTAGAAAAGTGACGAAACTTACATGTAGACCGAAAGCGGAACGGATTGCGGCATGCCGTCGGTGTAGGCGTAGGCAGTAACATTGGTCATGCCTTCCTGGTGTGGATGAATCGCAGCTTCGAGCATTTCCACTTTTTCCTCAGGAGACCATTTTTCCTCCAGCACATTTGGAAGTGACGCACTGACATCATGAATTTGCCAAATGTATTCATAAGTAACGGGCAAGCTGGGCTGGAAAAAAATTAATCAAAATCAGCTATTTTACCTCGAAGGTTACGTTTTGCATCATGGACCGGGCAGGTGCATCAAGTGCCACGTCACTCTCACGATCATAGCAAGACCACTGGACTTACCTTGACGTTTTCTGATGGTGCAGACGCTCTAGGCTTCTTTTGCGAAGTTGACGAAGCCATGATCAAAACCGACACAAAGACAGAATCTCGCAATTTCGCAGTTGCCAGTAACTTCAGCTTAATTCAAGCCTGAATTCCAATTTGACCTTCAATTCTCTAAATTTTTCTATTGGCAGTTCAACTTGCTCGACACAGTTGTTTCGAATGACGCCTCTTTCAAAGGCAAAAAACTTGCAAGACAGAAGAGAAGGTTAAATACTAAATATGACAAATCATAAATCGTAAAGCAATACGGAAGCAACTCGGTCAGCCAAACTTACATAATAATTACCTGAGAAAGAGAACGAGAATCTAAATTTGCATATCTTATGTCTAAAATTAGAAGTAAATTGTCTCAGCTTGTTCCACATTACACAAGCATGCATCCGAGGACTAGAAATCCAAGCATCTAGCTTTGAAACCAGCCGTATTCGACAATTTATTGTAGGTCAGATAAATTTATAATTCAGTATCAGAAGAAAATGATTAAATGAACAGGAAATTGTAAATGTGAATATGATAATGAAATCATGAAACTAATTAGCCAAGTCATCCTCTCGTTTAACCAGTCAATGTCTTATGCTCTCAGAGCTGGATTGCAGAGCATGCGAGCGCACCCCTTCAACACTTTATTGAAGCCTGGCATCTTCGTCAGAGTCAAACAAACCCAGCATGTCGTTGGCAACCGTGTTCAATGAGTTTGGAAGTGCACTCATGTGAATAAAAGCGTCCGATCCTAATTTTGATTCTCAGCACGTCATCAGGGAAGAGCGTAATCGTAACACGTACACAGCTTGGTCAAGGGTGCCATCAAGTGCGCGTGCACTGTGGATGGGGGCCTTGAGTTTTGTGGACGTGGACCCTTCTTGCTTTGAAGCGCCTCCAGCTTTGGCACCAGGCAGACCAAGCCCGCCTGCAGGATATGCGTGCTATCATCCGCTTTAGTGTGAGGAGACACCGCTCAAGCCATCGACGGAGACATGCTTTCATGTTCTGGCGTCCTTCCGTCCGAATAACGTGATAGCAGAACCATTCGGCCGTCAGCAGGCAAACTGCGGCCACGATCAAATATCCGCAGATGTGGAATATGCGCATGATTTCAAAGTCCATCGAAATTGGCTCCGGACCGGCGCCTTCAGATTCGAACCTACGTGACCTTTTCTGCAGCTGGACATCTCGTTCATACCTCGTATGCTCTACTTTGGCCCAGAAGGTGTACAACCCATGCTCGATGACTGCCTGGGCTAACGCGGTCGCCTCATCGCACAAGTACCCCAGAAATTTCATGGACCGCCGGCTCGACTCCTGAAACGGTTCCTGGACTTGATGGCATCTCGCGCCTGGGTTGAACACCCGATGCTTCTCGACGATCGCTCGCTCCCGCGCTCCTCCGTCCCCGCCGGCCATAATTTTAGCCGTGTTCCCTTTAAGGGTCTCGCTTCGGAATTCGGTAAGGTTGATCGTCTGAACCACACTCGCATTCGTGTTCAACATGTGGAGGATGCCAATTTTGCGAAAGTAGTCCAGATTTTCACCCGGCGTGACTGAAATGCCCGGCTGGGCGAACGTCATGATTTTGTAGCCCGACTCAAGCAGTTGTTTCACGGTCCCGAAGACGAGTGGCGGATTTGGGACGAGTGCGACGCTCGTGAGCCGGTCTTCGTAATAGCACATGGCCACACTGCCGCCGAATAAGAGGAGAAGGTGGAGCTTGGAGCGGATCGCGCCTTCACCACCGGCGAGACGGAGCGCATTGAAGAAATCGGGCTTGAACCGCACTCGCACCGCTTCATTTATCTTGATTCCCGACACGACCACGACGAGGAAGCAGGTCACGAGTGCAAGGATCCAGTATAGGGAACTAAACGCGTGGAGCCAGTCGTAGTCGTTCCTCGTTCGGCGTTTGTCTCGGTCACAATACAGCAGGAAATTCGTGTGGCTTCTCGTGAAAAGATGGCGGCTCGCGTGTTGAGGCTCGGCATAGAAAGAGGCGAAACCCTCCTCTCCGAATATGCCCGAGTACGATTCGATGTGAGGGTCAGCCCGAATGAGGTCGACCGTTGAACCGTTGAACGTGTCCACGATGAATTGGGTGAGCTTTCGCCTGGCCAGGCAAGCCTGGCTTATTAATTTGGGCCACCAGGACGAAGCTGGTTGCCCCTGATGTGAATAGCGGAGGCGGTGACCTTCCTTTGGGCAACGGACGTGCAGCTGTGCTGCCGTGAAATCCAAATGCAGGACTCGAACTGCTATTCCGTAATGATTTCTCGCATGTGTTTTATACAACTGGCGGACTCGGTCTCCATTTAGTAGCGCAATGTCGGTGCCTCCATCAGAAAGACGATGGGGCTTCATGTTGCCTGGGTTGACCCATGAGATGGACATGGACAATCCCCGAGCTTGGCTCGTGCGCACGTCGACTTCGACTTCGACTCCCATGAAGAACGCCTGGAGATTGTAAAGTCTGTACCAGTCCGAGGCGTGAAACTCAAGTGCTGCTGCAGACGAAGTCACTTTTAGTACGTGGATGACGAAGGTTATGTCCCAGTTTCGGACCGAGATCCCAGCAGCATAATTTTGGTACAAGAAGGTGACGCCTTGTATCTCTGCAGGAGTGAGCGGGCCCGGTTGGATGAGCAGATGCACGTTGCAGAAACGTGACTCCCAAACGT
>JAQIUU010000149.1:0-13543 GCA_034694545.1 Mesaphorura macrochaeta
CGGGCGCATGCTTGTCAACTGTGCGAGAAGATTTCCGTACTGGGAGACTTGAGGGCTCACGAAAAACAGCATCAGAAGAAACAGTGAATTATGAACTTGACAACGATATTGTGTGTTATGCGTTTTTATTGTTATTTAGCTGATTAAATAACTAACTGCGCGTACAATCTTCAGTTGGTATCCCTTCATGCCTTCATTTATAAATGCCATATATGCATATGGGGTCGTGCGCTGATTGCGATCTTGATTCGATTTCAGTTGTTAGTGAACAGCAGCCGCAGCTGCAATCAATCTTTACGTTCGCCCTCAGGAAATAAAACCTCACAACTACAGCAGTGCTAACTACGGTTGGCTGCTGCCCCGATCCCCGATAGGTTATTTAAACAATAGAGCCTGGAACAGTTTGAATTAGCGTAAAAATAGGCTCCACACAGGAGAAAGTCCATATATTTTTAGGCTTTATGATAGGAGCTTCACTCAATCCTTAGATCTGTCTTCGCATCTTCATTGCATCCACATAAACGAACGGGCGCACACTATGCGCTTTTGAACTGTGTGAGCAGACGTTTCCCGTTTCGTCGGATTACACAAGCCAAGAAACACAGCATCATGGGCGCCACCGAACTCTGCACTTGAGGATGACGCTTCTTCTTTTATTAAATGAGTCAACTACTGAGCAATAACTACAAAAATAAATCTTTGTATCTCTAAACTATAATTACGTAGTACAACGATGTTGATATTGACTCTTTACATCTTCACATCACAGGTACATTTGAGTCTGCGAAATCTTGCGAATAATTCCAAACGATAAAAGAGAGTGATAAAATTGTCAGATCGTGTAATTCGTTGGATACATAATTCAGTAGTTCAGTCTCCTGTTCTACGAATCTTTCAAATAATTCCTTGAGATCACCATCTTCATCACTTCGTTTGTTCCTTCCAGTATCTGATGAACTCTGATGTCACGCAAATACTGCTGAACAGGATAATCCTTCAGGTATCCGTATCCGCCATGCATCTGAAGAGCTTTATTCACAATCTGTGGAGTAATGAAATGGAAGGTAGTATGATTATCAGTGTGGTGAAGGTGAAGTACCTTGCGATATGACTCACTTCAAAGCTTTTGTCTGTCGTAAATAATTTTGCCATGCTACAAAGCGAAACGACATCTGGATGATTGGAATCCATGGCTCTTGCGGCGTTTCGCACCATGAGACGGCATGCCACCAAATCGGTCACCATTTGCGCTAGCTGAAATTGATTGTGCTAAAACAGAAAAGAAATGGTAATGACAATACATGACCTGAAAATATTGCGAAAGTGAGAATCGGAACCAGTACTTGGAAATTTGCCAGTGGCTGCCCAAATTGTTTACGAACTTTTAAGTGCTCCTTTGCAGCTTCAATGCTCGCGTGACAAGCACCAAGTGAGCAAGAGGCTATGACGCAATTCAATTATTCAATTCACTTCCAGTGGTGCTGGGGCTAAATGAGTTTAGATCATATTAATTATGTGAATCTCACCAATATTTACACGGCCACCATTAAGCCCTTTCATCGCGATTGTGAAGCCCGTTCCTTCGTCGCCAATTAAATTTGAGACGGGAACTCGGCAGTCTTCAAATATTAAGGCCCTCGTTGGTTGAGAGTTCCATCCAATTTTCTTTTCCTTTTTGCCAAAACTTAATCCTACATGAAAGAGTAGAATAAACCATTTTGAAATCTGATCAGTGGTCATAAACATCTATGTTCAATGTACCCTGTATGAAGTTTTACCTGGACTGCCTTTTTCAACTAAAAGACAAGAGATGCCTTTCGGACCTGCGGCGCCGGTACGACACATAACAACATAAACATCAGTATCACCACCACCACTAATAAAAGCCTGAATAGGAGTAAAGGACAAAAAATCGATATTTACGCCAGGCATTTAAGTGTTTAAGGTTCATGGTGCATTTTAAATACCTTGGACCCATTCAGAATGAAATGATCGCCCTTTCTTTTAGCTGTTGTTGACAACGACACTGCATCGGACCCACTTCCAGGTTCGGTTAAGCAATATGACGCTAACTTCTCCATTGTCGCTAGCTGTGGAATCCATTTGGCTCGCAAGGATTTGTTAGCGAATGCATCAATCATCCACGCGCACATGCTAAAACGAACAAAACACTATTATAGCTTCTCGAAGCCAACTTGCCACAAATTCAGTTCGTATGAATTGCTTACTTGTGAATACTAATGTATGCAGTGGTTGATACACAGCCATGACTTAGAGCTTCGAATATTATTGAGGCATCCAACCGACTCAGGCCAGACCCACCGAATTCTTCTCTAGCATAGATAGCACCGAATCCTAAGGCAGCTGCTTTTCGCATGGAATCCAGTGGGAAATGTTCCTTTATTGCGAAACAGGATGTTATTCAAGAATTGTCGCAATCTTAGACCCGTCTACCTTTTCGTCCCACTCTGCCATGTTTGGCAAAAATTCATTTCTCGCGAACTCTTGTGCAACTTCCTGGATTTGCCTTTGTTCATCATTTAAACCGGTTGAAGCTTGGATGAAACAAAAATACCACCCATAGGATCACAGCCTTAGTGAAACCCTCGGATGCCCATCTTGGGACTTGCTAAACTTGCTACTTACGATCAATGCTAACGCTCAGGTTGGATTCGCTGTCTTCGCCGGTCTCTCGTTTTGGTGCGGGTGCTGAACTCTGGCTAAAAGATTTGAGTAGACAAGTTTGTCCCATTAGAGGTTGACTAGAATTTAATCTGAGAGAATACGTGACTAGATGCTTTCCATGTTGACAAGTCAATTGCCGTCGCGAGAGAAAGATTATGTGTTTACTGCAGTTGGCTAAAATTGACTTCGTGGGCCCCAGCATTGTGTACAGTATGACCTTATCAGTAGTTGAGTTTCAATCTCAGGCAATCGAAATTATCCTAACAATCAATTAGCCTGTTCTTCAACCGTTTGCGAAGCTGGAAACTTTTCATGAAACAGTATTATGAAATAGCTTGACTTCTTTGACGTAAGAGCCTGGCTCAAATCCTGGCTCCAAGTCCCGTGCAAAATGAACATGTGTTGGTGCTCACCAATCGAGTCTCGATTGCGCGCAGCTGAGAGAAAGTGCAGTTTGGGTTGTTGAGCGACAGAAACAACGAATTCGTCATGTTGCCCCAGACTGCCCAGACTCTGTCTCTCTCAACCTCATCTTTCTCCATACTCCATACCATTATTGCTTAAAATGTGGCAGATAAAGTATGACATTAGTTTTGTTCTGAAGCGTCTGAGCGTCTGGCATCTGTCTTGAGGGACTTGAAATTGAATGTCAATTACAATGCTGATGTAACAATTCAGTAAATGCCGGCGAGTATGCTTCGAATAATAAATCCCGGATTGCAATTAAGAATTAAGTGCTACTATTTCATCATCAGCAATAATCATTCCTCTAATCGTAAGCATGTATCATTGGAACGTACTAAACCCCTTCAATACTCTAAATCTTTAAACTGACAATGATGTACCGACCCAAGACGCCAGGGCATAGGATGTAGATTTTGCAGAATCATTGAACTTGGTGCTGGGTGCGCAACATCTCTCGCTAAGTTGGGAGACATGTCTGCACGTGTGCCTCAAACTCCTACGAGTAAAAATTAACGACTTGAAACTCAGACTGGTCGTAAAATTCGTAATTGCAAAGTAACCTTGTGAAATACCATACTGTGAAGAAATTCATAAAAATCTCAGCGAAGGAGCGACCTCACATCTCTTGTATCGTTTCGTACCTTATTAGCTTGGGGTACAAATAGAATTTCATGTTCTACGTTTTTATGGCTTCTCGTTCCTCGTCGCCGCAGTCGGCCGTCCCCAAGCTGAGAGTTTGAGACAAATTGGCATCTTGAAGATCTGCAAAAATAAAAATATCCTCTTTGCTTGGTCATCAAACGAATTTTCTGCGACGTAGGTTTCGATGCCTTTTGATGCCATAATTAGCAAAAGCCAAGTCAACCAACCAGAACATAGAATGGAACGAAGTCTTTCATCATTGCGCCATCATCATATTGTGTCCTTGTACGATTCGAATTGGGATTGAGTCCGCATCACCGTCTCCATTGGAGTCAGCCACACCAGTACCAGGTTGCGGGAAGTGCCGGCCGGGACCTGGAAATTGGCATGGAAACTGCACTGGTGCTGATGCTCAACTTGTGTGCAGAATTTTATAATTCCATTCCAAGTCTAACTTACAAGTCATTGTCATAAAGCCGACAACGAGTCTGCAACTGCCTGCGACTCTTCGTACGACCGCACTATCATTTCATCCTTTATGCAGCCGCCATCATACTCTTACTCGTGCCCACCACTAATATAATTCGTGAATCTGAATCTGCACTCCTGTCGGCCTGTATCATTTCGCCGAATACATGTTGCAAATTGACATGACTTTGCTTTGACTTGGACTTGTACATGTGCACTCTCCAAGAAGATGAGTATGAGGCCCGGCCGACTGAGTCCCACAGCCATAGGTGTGTTGTAGTCTGTAAAATGTGGTGTGGTGTGGACAGCAAACGAGGAGCAGCCAAGAGGACGATGCGATGAGGACAATGAGGAGGACGAGTCTGCAAATGTTGAATCCATCTCCTTAGTTTACGATTCTTTCTTTCCCCATCACATTCACAAATTCACATCATCTCTACAACGCACGACGGCACTACTCCACTACTCCAACATCCAACTCGTTTCGTTACTCTTGCCGTGCCCTCATCGTAACTCGTACCAGTTACATTGCAACCATTCACAGAATAAAATTGAATCTCTTCAAGTGTCTAAAAATAAAATACAAAACCAATAAACACAATTAGATTGTTAGGGAAAAAGTACAAAAACACCACACACGTAGTCAGGCAAAGGAGTCAGGACTAGGAGAGACTTCCTCTTCAGTTGTTAACTGCAATCTGAACTGAAATGATGTCAAACCAGTTGTTTTCAATTCGATTTTAATTCCTACATAAATATTAAAAAATATGTTCAATATTTTATAGTTTGTATTGCATTCGTGTGGTGTTGGCTGCAGAGCTCTTTTTGTATCATCAACTTCAGAACTTCTCATTAATTTTCAAGTATTTATTCGACTGATACTCAACTCACCTTTATTTCTGAACTTCAGTACAATTTCGAATAGTATTATAACTTGCAACCAAAGAAAAGTATCCAGAATTCAGAGAGCGCCGGAGCGAGAAAGTTTGTCAGACACGCCTGCTGCTGCTTTAGCTCGTCGTAATTAAAAGCTAGAGTATTTTGTTGAACTCCCTCCAGTTCCTGGATCGATCGATTTTGTGCGGCTGTGGTTTTGTTTTGTGGTAACTGATTAATCTCTTTTTGACCTTCTTTACTCTGAATCTGCCTCTGCCATTCTCAAGTAACGAGTCGTAACTTGGTCTAGTAAATCTTCTCAGTACTCCACAGTACACACATAAATTAGTCTGACAAAGTGCAATCAATGTGCATTATAGAAGTATTTGGTAACAAACAAGATACGAACATTTGTGTAGGCAACTTCCCCAAATTGTACCTGTCAGCTGTCATCTACAATATATCATCACAAGGTTCCTCGGTCCTTCAGTGTGGACTAACGGACAATCCTGAATTTCCTGAGAGTATTTAGTAACGTCTAAATTGAGACATTGAGAGTACAAACACACAAGACCCAAGTATTGCCAGATACATATTTTGGGGGAAATAAACTCATAAAAATTATCGTTATAACTTTATGGAAATATTTGCTGGAGAAGAATAGAACACTACTGCGACAAATATACATTACATTCATAATCATACATCGTGATCGTACATAACGTCCTCTCCTCGAATTACTTGGCGAAGAAAATCCTTTGATGTACTTCTAGAACCTGGACCTAAAATGGAGGCACCTCTTTCCAAGTTTATTCATGTGCAACAGCCGGGTAAGAAGGAATTGCGTGTTCAATAAGGTTAAAGAATCCCGTAATTGCATGAACCCTTGTTATTACATCTTCCATCTTGTCTTGCTTTAGTCTCATGGATGGGGAACCGATCACTAACTTTTAAAGTTCTGCATTCGCTTGTATTTTGCACATTATGCATGCTTCATAAAATCTGTCACTTGTTATCTGTCACTGACTTACTTCTTTATGCTTTGCGGGCTACTCCGCCGTTACCCACTCTATCACACGCTCGATAAGTGAAGTAGCGAAGGTGAAGAGTCGTCTGGTCGTCTCCTCAGTTGAGTTGCTTACTATATACTTATATGCTGTTAACTTGGCTGAGGCGAAAATAACGTAAATAAAGTTCGAATAAGTATTCCAGGGCTGTTATTATTGACTATCCTGACTCCTGGAGCGTCATCGGTCATCGCACGACTTTGACTGTAGTCTTGTATTAACCCAAGCCAAACGAATGTGAAATGTCTGTCTAGTCTTTTAGTGATTGGAAATCGATTAACTTTATGAAAGCATTGAAACTGACATAGCCATTTGTTTACAGATACTTTTTGGCATCAAACACCTGGCACCTCTTCCTTTAAAAGTCCTGACTTAATTGAGCTAAATTCGGACTCTGAGAAGAAACCTGGTTGGTTGATTTTAATACTTTTTTAATTCTTATGGTTTTAACTGCATTGAAGCTTAGGCCTTCGAGGATTAAAGCTATATACTATAATGCATATAATAATTAATACTATTATCTAAATCTTCTTTGATAAACTACGACGAATTAGTGGATGTAAAATAAATTTTATTTTCTTCAGAACCGGAGCAAGTCAACTATTCATCCAGTCAAGAAGAAGTTGAGACTGAAGATGATTGTGGAGATACTCCTGCAACTGCTATCTTGGGGAAGGAAACTACCGTGTACGATGTCACTAGCAATGATGAAGAAAGTTGCCATCTCCTACAAACCGAAGACGATTCCGAAAACTCAGGTATGCAAGTATGCAACATAGTTCAACGAAAGTGATGTATGTTGCGAAGTTGCGATGTGTAATTGATTGATTGATTTTCTGTGGATTGTAGACTCAGATCACGAGAACTCCTCCAAGTCATCCGACTCACGATCATCTTCATCAGCTGGTGGAACCATTTCTGAAGGTGAGAATGTGCCACCTAACCAAGATACTGCAAGATCTGTTAACAATGATTTGAGGGAGTATTGGGCGATGACACCCGAGCAGGATTCATACTACACTACTCAATTTCTAAAATTGCAAAAAGATCTTACTGGAATGGTAAAAAATAAATCGTAGCGTAGCACCAACCACGTAGTATTAGTATCATGTACTGCAATTTGAATTGTTTGATTAGATAACTGGAAATGTGGCAAAGTTGTTTTTCGAGAAGAGCAAGTTGAACCAAGTGGAATTACGGGAGATCTGGCAACTTTCCGATGTAACTAAGGATGGCAATTTGGATCTGACGGAATTTAAAACAGCGATGCATTTGGTAGTACTACGAAGGCATGGAATGCCTCTCCCACCTAAAGGTTTCACTCTCAAGATCAAGGAGCTGAATCATGATACTCCCGACTTCGCGAGAGGACAGGATTCATCTCTTTATGATGTTCGAGGAATTTCTCGCCCAAGTATTAAGCTAAGATCTCAGAGGAATCATATTCTGAAGAAGATCGACACAGCCAACAATGACAATGATGATGATATTCGGAAACCCACCCAAGGTTAGACAAAGCACGTAATTAATAAACACGATACCTCGAACAACAAGTAATATACTAATACGGACTCTAACTTTTTCATATAATTTATTTAAAATATAGAAGAATGGACAAGGTTCGATAATGAACCGGTTAACTTTTCTTCACGATGTGATACAAGCGGCCTAGTGGCACCTGTGCCTGTGAGATTGACTCCAGAGGACTCATTATTTCTAAGTAATAATATCACACCCAGCGGGAACAAGGTTCATCAACATCTGCAACTGAAATCAATTCAAAGACCTAAATTGTCTGGTCACCAACCCAAGGTTTCGCTAGGAACGATTGCACCCCCACCGGTATGTTGATAATCTTACCCGTACATATTATATATGTACTAAGGTTTCTAGGCTTGGTTCGAGTCGAAGATTGTCTTAATTCTTATTAACGTTTAGCCTCCAAGGCGAAAGACGCATGTTCGAAGTTCTTCTTTGGATTTAAATCGGCTTGGAATTAATGGTAAGACATTCAAGAGAAACACAATGTAGAATTCGAAATAAGGAAATAACAAGTGCGGTGTAAACATGTGTTTCTCTTACTATTTAGCGTCTTTGGAATCTTCACTGCAGCCAAAAAGCATTTTGGGACCCGACATTTCTGGCCGGAGTTTTCTGTCTCCTGCACATGGTGGAGCATTTTCCGTCTATCGTAAACCAAACAAGCATGTGTTGGGAACGGAAAGTCGAAGTAGTTTGGCCAGCTATGACAGACACGAGATGTTGCAGCTTCGGCAAGAAGTAGTGGAACTAAAGAATGACAACATTATTTTAGCTGGCATTACAACCCAGCTCTTGGATCAATTAAGTGGACTTGAGGCCAAACGTGGAGAATTAAAATCTCAGATTCAGCACTGGTTGAGTCTTCGCTCGGCAGCATCAAACTATACAAATCCACTATTCAAAGATTCATAGTCTTATATTCTTGTGAAATTGTGCAATTCAAACAACCCGATTGTAAATGAAGGCAATTTAGAGAATAGTGTGAAACTCTAGGAGCAATGGGTTAATCGATACCCGAAAGGGTTTAGTTTAGTTTGGGACATTTTAAACTCAGTAAATAATGACAGTCATTAGTTGTTTTCTGAGCTGGGAAAACCTCTCATTTGGGAATTAACGTCAGCTGGCAATAAAAGCTAAACTTAAGCAGCACTATAGGGGCAATATATCAATTTAGCAGAAAGTGAGCGGTGGGGTTTCTGTTGAATATCGCAATTGAATGTATAAGATTATATGGAGGGTGCTGGGAAGAATATTTGCTTATTTGTTTCATTATTACGCTAGATCTATTTAGCCAAGGTCAGAATCATAATTTGTATTAGAAAGCCCTAAGAGTTTGAAAGATTGGAGAGTTCACTGAAATATGACATAATGACCAGCTTGTACCTAACTTATATTGCACGTCAACGATATGACTGAAAACGGAAAGCTAAATTGAAAAGTTCGTTATTGACGTTTTATGACTTTGTGCGCGGTTTGTCAACTTCTTGGGCAAGATTGGTTGCCTAGTTTTGAGCCCAACGCTAGGTTAATTTCAGAACACTCTGGAAGTTCAATTTTTATTATTATCCTGCGTCTGCTATCTTTATTGTGACTAATTAAGTTTACAAATTTAGCACTCGGTTCGCACAAATACTTAAATTCGTGATTATTTGACTCTAGTCCTTGAGAGACATTATGCCGGACCTTGCGCAAGCTAAAATTAGTAGTAATTTTGACATGTACAAGGCCTGTTCGGACGCAAACTGAGACTACTACAAAGAAAAACCTGGTGGTAAAGTACTTTAGCCTTTTACTTGCGTTATCTTGTTAATTTGTTTTTGACGATCTGTATTTTTAAACTACTGCTACGATTACTTTTTTAAGTTTTGAATTTTTGGACTTAAATATTAACTCACACGAATTTGCATCGGAGACATATCTTCCTACCTCCTGCGTGTAAGTTTTTAATTAATTATTTGCTGACTCATTCCTTTAGGCTACTAGAATTCATAAGTATTAGGAAATTGGACGTAGCAAACGAACCCACTGAATTTATTTTTCTGTTAAAATACTACCAAGAATTATTAGTCACATACATGAGTTCACTTGCCATTGACGATGAATGCGAGCTCCTATCGTAATTTGTAATTAGCTAGCAGTACTTGTAATTTCATAAGACGGTTGTCAAATCGGTTATTAATCAAAGTGAGAAATTGAATAACTGCAATGTGCATCTACTTTTGATAATGAAGACTAGACAAGAAATTAGGTACCACTAATTTATTTACTTTTGATAAGACACATACAAATATTTGTAATTTATGAGTATTATGAGTATCAATACTATCAATATGAAGAATCATCGTGGTATTGAAACATTTTAACAGCAAGGTTGAAGGAAAAGGAACCTCATGTTCGTATTTTCTCAACTTAAAAGTTTGCTACACATATTTGATGATCCAGGCAGCTACTATTCATTAGTTCGCCGGCACGACACCAAATTTATTGTTCAGGAGATTAGAGTCAATTAGAATGTTTACGTTCAGTGGGCCGTTGCCCCTGGAAAGTAATTTACAAATTAAATCATGTTATGTATAGCCTGTACCAATAAAAGTGGTAAGCAATATTTATCGTCGAGTCAAATCATCTTAAGTTCAGAGTTCCAGGTCATCGTTTAGAATTAGTAATTATGTAATTAAGGTTCACTCAATCAACATCGTACCCGTGTAATAATAGTACAGAGAGAAAAACTGACCATCGTATGATGAATTTTATGTATTATGACATCAATCTAATTTCCCAGTATTTCAATAAATGTAATGCAGTTTTCATAAAACTCAAAAAATTGTAGTTGAAATTATGGTTCCGAGAAATGTACCATATCTGCCGAGTTCGTTGCTTCCAATTAAGCATTTATGCAAATGAATGGTATATTTTCATGTCCATATCGCAAAAAGATATAAATGGGGAGAGACAAAATCGGGTTATGGGTTCATATGTGTTCAGGAACTTTTGCGTTTAAAGTCCTCAATCCCAAATACTTAAAATCATCATCATCGTGCGACAACTTCTGAAACAAAAAATTCATAATCCTCATCCTGATAAGATTTATGAAATTATGTGGACATGGTTAAGGGCAGTGTTTCAGCGCAAGTGTACCGTGCTATGTGGGCTATGTCTGGATACTAGGCCAAGTTGACAAAGAGTTTATAGAATTAGAGAGCAGGACTTTTTCTTGTGCTCAAATTCATACTTTGTTACAGACGCATTCTGAAAAAAGAGCATGCCTATTTAGTATTCTAAAATTATGTTGACATCGTTAGGGCCTGTGTTGCGATTTGCAATACAAATGTACCGAATATATTTGGATTCAAGTTGCCAAGGCACACTGTCATAATTTGTCCCCATTATCTCTCTTTGAAACGAACTTTTAAGACCAATTTCGAGAAGTACGTTTTATGTTCACCATGTTCATTCCAACTTGAAACAGAGTTGCATGAGTTGCATCACAGGGTACAGGCTGACCGACGGATGATTTAATTTCAAAGTCAAATAAAGGTCACGAAGCCTCGAAATCACGATTGATCCTTTTAAAAAAACTAAGATATCTGGAGAATCCTAATCTTATCCTTTGATCTTATCGCATGTAAATTAGGGTTTCCTATTCCTTTTGGAGATCTGGAGGCCTAATTCAGAAATCGTCGCCACTCTTGACTTTAAGCAAAGCTTTGTGAATTATAGTATATTCTCTGACAACATCAACTTTTCTTTGCAACTTAATTGCTCCTGTAACTTCAAATCAATTAAAATAGTGTAAATCATGTTCGTCTTAAACTTTGCTATGATATTATAAGGTATAACAGAATATTTGTTAAGCCAAAACAGAGCTTGTTAGGGTCGCTTTCTGAATGCGGCCCCTCGGCCTGAGCTGCGAGATGGAAAGAAACCCTAATTTACATATCTATGAGGGCCAAAGATAACGGGCCCCTTTCTCATCGGAGCTGCATAGGGACATTAGGACATTACCAGTCTCCATTTACACTTCCGTGCAGCACCAACCAATTCCTTTATCCATTCTATTTTTCCTGTTCATTCATTTTGGACACTGACGGATTTGCACAATTTCAAGCATGGCGAAGGAATTGGATCCTAAAGCTCCAAATGTGTTTTCGTGGGAATACGTCTTGGGAAAAAGAGTGGTCGACAATGACGTACAATACCTAATTAAATGGAAGGGCTACTCGCAGTAAGAATTTTTGCTATTACAGCTTGTAAACGCCTTTTCCTGGTATCTATAGCTTCTGACAAAGCCACCTTATATTTGTGTAACTTTCAGCTATGATAACACGTGGGAATCAGCTTCGACTCTTCCCCAAGCGGTAGCCGATTATTATGAAAATGTAATAGCACCATTGAAAGCTAGGCAGAGGAACTCGGAGCAGCCGTCATTGTCTGCTGGTGCAAATTCAGACCCTGGAAGCTCACAAAGTCGGTCAACTGGCCGGCCGGTTGCAAGGCAAAATGATACGTCGGGCGCCGATGTTGAGAAGGAATATTACATCGGGAGTGTAGTCAGTGTAAGAACTTATCTACCAATGGCACACAGAATAACGTACAAGTTTTTGTTTATGTAATTTTGTAATGATTTGATTTCTAAATGTATTGTTGACTGGCAGATGGGAGATCTTCCAATATTGGGTCCAAGAGCAGTAAGTGGGCGTCGTGAAGTTTATCTGAGGATACAATAATTTTGGATCTTCTCAAGTATCAAAGTTTTTAATATATTTCCAGGGAAATCCATACAGCCGAATTTTGAATTATATCCCTGAGACAAAAATCGTGGAGGAAGTTCATCATGTTGCCAATCCGAGACAAATTAAGGAGACTCAACTTGCATATTTCGTCTTTATGAAGGACATCGTTTCGGGCGAAAAATGTGCCGCCTACATTCATCATCAAATCCTGAAAATTGCTTATCCAAAATTGATTATTGAATGCTACAAGAGACATACTGTGTTTACAGAACAATCGAAAACACAAGAAGAACTTAATGCGGCCGCGCAGAAGGCGTTGTCAAATTCTGTTAAAAGCACATTTAAAATGCAGTCGAAAAAGAAACCTGTACGTGAAAGGGTTCCCCTTTTAGAGGACACTTCGTCGGACTCTTCATACAGCTATAGTGACGATTCTGATACATACTATGAAAATATTGACATTAAGGAGTATTTAAGCAAAAGATTGAAAAAGGATGAGGATTTGGAGACAGATTCAGACTAAAGAATTCCGCAGCTCTGCCAGTACATTTCGTTATTTGATTATTAATTACTATTCAACAACTAAGGCGAATTTAAAATGTTAATGCGCGCACGAGATTCATTTTCCAAAGTCTGAATAATATTAAGTATTTAGTTATGGGTGATTGGTTGCCGCTCGTGTGATAAATAAAATAGTAGAACAGGTTGCGATGAAGGACTAGAAGGACTGTGGTGTTCCATGAGAATGTCATACTTTATTTCTCCATATAATAGTATCTTGTGTATTGTGAAATATACATCCATCGTAGCTAAATAATGTTAGGCCCACTTTTCCACACGGTAGTCTAAACCGCAGACAAGGGGTTGTTATTGTTAAATAGCTTGCTTACATACGTTTGTAGATAGGAGTATAAAATTACGTGACAAATTGACATGTTTCTTTGTTCAATGAGCTCGAAAAGTGTAGCAATAAAGTTAATGTCTTTTGCAGAGGAAAGGAAAATAAGGGTACAAAACGAGTCGTAATTTTTCTCAATAATTTAATGGATGTAAGTAAACCTGTGC
>JAQIUU010000150.1:0-13540 GCA_034694545.1 Mesaphorura macrochaeta
CGTGAAATCATGGACTTGAAAAACGATACGCAATCAAAATCAGAATCTAACCCATACTTTGTTACCAATGTAATGCTCTTTGTTAACAGTAACGCAGTTCCTGCGTGCTCAGCTCTTATCTGAAGTCTCTGATTTCACCAGCAAAGAGACTTCACGAGTAAATAAGATATTGAAAACAAATACGAGAGTTTATACACGGACTTTAGCCGAAAACAAAGTACAGATGTTGTCCAGCTCCAAATACCGAATTCTAACTAGACTTTATTTTTGTACTTTGCAGAATTTGAAGAATCAAATCATGACAACCAATTTATGGGTGGAACAGGTAAGCAAGTATCACTGTAGTAAATAGTAGAGCATTTCGACAAATTAATGATCAGGGTTCCGTAATGCAATTTCTGACTAAAGAAAAAGCACTTTGGCACTCTCCTGAGTACACTTCCATGTAAGAATTACGGTTTCGTAATTAGATGAATTTTTGTGGGAAAAGAACTCAAAGTCGGAGAGATGACAGGAGAAAATTAAAGTTTCCCTCTCTCCTCGACGCCTGCCTCTTCAATCATCCATTTCACTAATTACTTGCAACAAAAAATTGCATGTACGTTTGGAATGGCTGCCATTAATCTTTTCTCCAATTTCCTGTCTACCTTTGTGCAAGGAACATTGAGAAATGACTGCCTAAATCGTACATGTAAATACACTGGAACTGCTCGGAGGCGCAAGGTGGGAAGCAAAAGGTAGAAAGTAGAAACTCGACCCAGATTCCCATCATTTCACCCTCTTGTCTTGCATTGCTAGGCAGAGCATCAGCATTAGCACATTATTAAGCCCGAGACATTAGTAGGCACGGCAGCAGAGTAGTCAGGTCCTCAGTCTTTGTCATGTTTCTTTTTCTTTCTCCTTTCCGTTGTGTAAAACCAGAGGGACTGGAAGTATGATTAAAAAAATTCGCGTACTCGAAGTAATACACTTGCCATGCAAATTTTCTCGGAATCTGCCTGGTCCTTATTGTTCTCTTTGGACAATTTGTCGTATTTTTTTACTTACTACTCCGCGGTGCCTGGAATACGAAATGAGAGTTTCTGATAGTGGAATAGGGAGATGATGAGATATGTTTTATTAAATAAAGGTAAGCAAGCAAATGAACTTCCTCCGAGTTGCTTCAGAGTGGAGTTTTCAGATCAGGCACGGAAAGAGACTTCGTTATTTATTTACGATGAAACCTAAACAGGAGAAAAATTGAGAAAATGGAAAAACAGCGTCTATACAATCTACTGAATGAGACAAATTTACAGAAAAAGGTTGGAAGACGGTAAAGTATAAATCATCATTAACATTCAGGCGCACTGCCAGTTACGCAGATTGCCCTGCTTAACGATTTACCTGCCCAACAAGTCTTTTACTGACAGAGACGGTCGACAGGAACTTGCAGGAGCATTTCAGAGACGTTGTCAGCTCGGAACACACGGGTCAAATAGACAGAGTTCACCTGCACCATGTTCTTCCACTTTTCACTTTCCAACGCTTTCCAAACTTACTTTCTTTTTTCGTAAAGCTTGAAAGAGTAATGAAGGGCAGATAATTGGAAATTCGAGCTCAAAGTTGAACATGAGTCAAGGGAACTGAGCCTGCATTTAATTTCTAAATTACCCTTCATTTCGCTAGAACTGGAACCCATATTCCACCACGCCTCAAATTTTTACATAAGCAAACAGGAAGAACGCGTAGTATCTGATGCATCGTGTTGTACTTTTTTATAAGCACTTTAAACTAATTTCCAAACTATTTTCTTTGCCGTAAAAAGTAAAGAATAATGACTTGAAAGTTTCCGTCAAGCTATTCCATTAGCCAAGTGCCTATGCGTTTATGACTGCGAAATTCTTTACTCTTTTCCTTTGTGGTGGACTAGAATTTCAGCCTTTTCAACACCTTTTCGGCTTCAATCCAGCAGACGAGGGTCTTTGAATCTTGTATCGTGTTGAGTGGAGATATTTGGGTGCAGGAGCGTTAGCGTTTGGGGTTTTGTTGTGGTTGGTGTCGGTTGTTTACGGAAGACAAAAAAGTAACCATAATTGCACCTGCTTGTGAATGGTGGAGAGTATATATATCATTCGGTCGCGCTTTATTGTCGTGTTTACCATCAAACTTTTGCTTTCATGTAATCTCAAAGCCCAAGCTGCAACACAACCGCAACAAATGTAATTAGTGCGGAAAACCCTGTAAATTCGCGGTTAGGTGGGTTCCAGGAGTTTCAGGAAATGTTACTTGTGAAAACAATACATGTTTTGCTAGTTTTGCACATCAATTTCGCTTTGTGCTTTAAACGATCGAATGACGGGGAGAAAGCTACTGCATAGGTTTTCGAGTCACACCAAAAGTTGTCCAAAGGGCGTTACTGTGACCAATCTGAGACAAGTCCTGATAATGAATACAGATGAGAGAATGAAATAATTATTAGAGTGAAAAATGCAAGCACATAATTCTTGCAGATTAGAGCACGCCCTGCTCTGAAATAATATTTTCTTGGTCTCAAAGCCAGGCTCTTTGAGAAGTAGGTTTACTTCTCGAATATGAGGTAGACCTACTGCCATGCCAGTCTTTTTATGAGGTCGGGACTCGACAAGGAAAATCATTATGCACTGTGAAGAGAACACATCATTCTTCTTTCTTTCCTCACTGGCGTATTAAGTACGAGAAATCGGAGAGGAAAGTTGAAGATTTACTCGGGACTCGGGAGTGTTAATACGGTTTCTTACTCTGGTGCACCACTCCGTGCCTCCGTGCCTCGTTGAGTAGAGTTCGACTAGAACCCACGAAAGAATAGGACAAGGTTCGAATAATACGCTCGTATTTCCGCACTCGTGCATAAAACGAAAATATGGCAGAAAATGTAAATGTGGGGCAACATTTACATTGACACTAAACTACTTACTTCTTCCTATTCACGCTGAATGCAAAAGAAGTTGAGTTGGGACGAAGCGATAAAATAACACGTTGGAACAATGAAAGAAAGGAAAACAGAATGAGACAAGCGAGCGAGCGAGTGAAAGTCCACAAGAAGAGGGACGTAGGGAATAATACACGCATTTCTCTCCCGCGTTCATACTTGGACTTGGACTGACTGTGGAGTCGTCGTCAGAGTCGGAGAAAGATTGAGACAATAATAAGACGCTATATTAGATTGTGAAAGGGAACAAGACACGAGGAAACGTTCCCGGAATTGTGTTGATTTTGGCTCATGAGAGAGTTCAAGCATACATTAAGCAGAGTAAGTAATAGAAAAGAAGAATGAATGTGTTCACGGTGAAGCGAGCTGGACTTTTCTTTCTTTCTTCCTTTATCATTGTCTATTTTACATTACAACCAACTGAACCAACCTCACAAGCAACAACAAGAAAGCAAATAAGTACGGGAATGTGTCATCCATTACCCCAAAGAGAGGAGAAAGGATTTTTCGCCCACATATGTGCGTGCGGTGCGGTGGCGGTGGTTGCGTAAATATACATATTTTATTCGATGAGATGCTATACGAAATACGATGCGTTGTGATTGTTATGCGATGCAGTCATGCGGTAGCAGCAGTGGCATTGGCAAAAGTGTGGTAATAATGATGTACGGAGAGTGCGAGTGAGTGCAATAATCTTTTCAGGATTTAAGTGAAAGCGTATAAAATAAAATAAAAGAAAGTCTTGGATTTGTTTATTTACTTTGTGTTGACAGTCATGGTTTGACTACAAACTGCATTGGGAACCAAGTCAGTATGGTGGTGTGAAGATGCTTCATGTGCCTTCAGACCACATATGGCGTAAGTCTATACACTCTAGACACTATACCACGATTTTAACTATTTCTCCTGTAATTCTAAGCATCTTCTCCTATTTTAGGACCTGACATCGTCCTGTACAATAAGTAAGTACCCATTCACTCATTTTAATTAAAATTCCCACATGGTTTACTTCACTTTATTTTATGATTGCTCCATATGTCGAGCGACAAACCTTGTTTACACTCTCGAGCTGCTTCCTATCTCATCTCTTGGGTCTCGAGTTTAACCAATTAAACTTTTATTTCATTTCATTGAAAAGTGCCGACGGTAATTTTGAGGTCACGTTGGCGACGAAAGCAACTCTCTATAATACTGGATTAGTGGAATGGAAGCCTCCGGCCATTTACAAGTCATCGTGTGAAATTGACGTTGAGTACTTTCCATTCGACCAACAAACTTGCATTCTCAAATTCGGCAGTTGGACTTATGATGGATACAAAGTTAATCTTCGTCATTTCGAGGAGGTTGAAGGATCGCCAATTGTCAAAATGGGCATTGACTTGAAGGAATTTTATCCGTCCGTTGAATGGGACATTTTAGAAGTTCCAGCTGAACGGTGAGTGCACAATTTATTCCACAGGATTCCCCACGACATGCACCGTAGGCCGCCGTAGAAGTCGCAGTTACAGTGCAGTGTGCGCTGTAAACACAAAAGAAAGACGGCATTCACTGGATCCACATAATTGTGCTTTCACTTCCAGTCAGTGGACATCTGGCTCGCAAAATCCGACGGCTCGCTCAACGCGCTCACATTCTACACACATGTGTCATGAGCTTTTGAGCCGGTCGTTATTGTAGGGATAAAGAGCAAATATACTTGTCATTCAAGATGTCCACTACATGCTCGAAAATTGAGCCGCTCTCTCTAACTCCATTTGCCGAAGTCATGCGCTACTGCAGCTATGCGGTGCTCGTACTCTCGAATACTAGTTAACTTCTTTCTACTATATTTTCATGATTCTAGCCACGAGAGATTCTACACATGCTGTGATGAACCATATTTGGCAAGTGGAACCACATATTACTATTTCCTAAATGTTTCAAATAAAGACTTGCATAAAAATTTCTTACATGTTTATACCTTCCTTTAAAATGTTATAGGACATAACCTTCAATCTAACTCTACGTCGAAAAACCTTATTCTACACAGTGAATCTCATCATTCCATGCATGGGCATCTCGTTTCTAACTGTCTTAACTTTCTATTTGCCATCCGATTCTGGGGAGAAGGTAAGCACAACAGTAGCGCACTGTCAGAATAACTACGGTCCTCATTATATTTCATCCTGTATTTTCCTGAACCACACGGAGTCTGAGTTTGAGAACTTTCTGCTGTTATCTTATTTATTCTCAATCTCCTGCATTCGAATCACTTCCTTGTGCTCGTACTTCAATTCTTAACCCCTGTTTGGACGGATGCGCGTGAGCGTTTATAGATAATACGTTCATCCTGGTGCTGTGTCGGAATGAAAATCGTTTCTAATCTTGGATCTTCTCTTTTTGTCTTTTTTCTCTTGCAGGTAACACTGGCAATTTCGATTCTCATTAGCCTCCATGTGTTTTTCCTCCTGGTGGTTGAAATTATTCCACCCACAAGTCTTGTTGTGCCACTCTTAGGAAAATATCTCATCTTTGCCATGATTCTCGTCTCAATCAGGTACGCACTGTACTCAGCATCATGTCGATTTCCGTCGCTCCCCATCATCAATCTAGTAGTTTCACTAACGCAAAAAACTCGTTTCCTGCTCACCCTGTCTGCTTCCTTGAGTCCACAGGCCCAACCTCCTACAGCGTATTTTCCCCATCTTATTATTATCACTCAATCACCATTTTGTCATTCCTTTACTCTCTCAACTCTCAGCTTCCCAATTCCTGTCTCAGATAACTAAATCTTTCTCTATTCATACTCCTTTTGCTAATGGCCGAAATATCCTAGACGATGTGGTCGAAGAATAGAAAGTTCTTTCCCCATTCATGAACGTGGGTAGTGGTTAGTGGTGTGCATGATCTCGCCAGTACATAAATAGTCTCGCCAATATTGTATGAAAAACAGATTGTAAAATCGATGAAGAGGTAATGAAGTGTAATGAGAGAACTTCCTTCATTCTCTCACTCTAGCATTTGTGTAACTGTCGTTGTACTCAACGTTCACTTCCGATCACCACAAACTCACACAATGGCACCCTGGGTCCGTCGTGTCTTCCTTCATATCCTACCAAGACTTCTTGTCATGAGAAGACCTCGTTACTACGCTGAACCACACCGGTAATTATTCAACTACTTTTACAACATTTTTTGCATGCTTCCAATTCATACTCTTTACTTGAATATCAGCTCAGGGGGTTTGTTTAGTATTAGTAGTAGTAAAAGCAATAATCGGAGACTTGCAATAGGTAGAAAGTGACCGCAACGTTATTTCGTTGCTACAACTTTTCTTCATGACTCATGCTTCGACAAACTGGCATTTTACTGCCTGTAAACTCTTTCGGCTTTAAATGAAAGACGCAGTAATAATATTGTGTAGCCTGAAGGGACAATACTGTGAGACCATTCAGAACACTCGGCTGCCTCCGCACGTAACTTGAGACAACTGAAACAGTAACAGGACCTAGAAGCAAAACTCCCCACATTGCAAAACCTTTGATATAACACGACTTCTCTTTCAAATTGCAAAATATCAAAGTACCAACTTCTTGCGAAAAGTTACAAAGGAAACATCAGAAAGCAGCTTAGCTTCAAAAGAGACATATTCCGAACTATGAGGAATTATTTATTTGGAAACTGGTGTACTATTATTTAATTATGTTTCTATGCTTATGAAATGAAAATATTGAATCCTCATTCTTCATGAGTGTCGAGTGTAAATGGGGAGTTTGTCGCTGTGGTTCTTCGGTGATTTGAATTATGATAAGGAGAACGCCAATGCCAATCCCTCTACAGAAACTTGTCAATACGAAATAAAAATGTAGGCAAGTTTTTTCAAGTAACTCACAATTTCACAAAACTCGAACGTCGCAACGAACAATGCGGAGCCTACGCACAAAATGCCTCTTGAGTTTAAGTTCATATTAATATAACATCATAAGTCGTTCACTCGACTTTCTCTCATCTCAAACTCATAAATCCTCTTATATTTATCGTAGAGTTTGATTTAATGAGAAAAAGCTAAGAACCACTGCACTTCACGAACTACATCCACTTCAGGAACACGAGATCCTACCACGAGTGCTACCGTACTACCGGTCGGAGTGAAGTGGAGGAGTAACGCCGTGATAAAGCTCAGCTCGATAGTTGTGAAACTTAATATAAATAAACGCCGCGTCCCGTATCTCACTTCCCTCTCGTCAACTTAATTCTGAAACATGGCTTCGTATATTGAACTTATAACTTTCTTCATTTTGCTTAACTTATTCGACACATGGCTGCAAGTTGAGCCTTAGCAGCCATGCAGCATCATAACTCAGCATACACAAGTGGACTATTAATAAGTAATTTCTGAACCAAGCTTGATAAGATATTTTCTCAGTATAAAATATAATAATAACAAAAATGCGCACGAAGAGGCAGGAAATGAGGTCGACCTCACATCATCATCATCGTCATCCTCCGTCGTCTCTACGTGTTCGACGTAGTGAACAGTTAACTCTGGCCAACTGCGGAGGCCACATTCACCACAAAGGGGTAGAACAAGAACAAGAATGAGAGGGTACTCCTGGCTGCTCTTACTCATAAAATAATTGCAAAATGCTATTAGCAAAATGCATTCGGAAAGAAAATAAGAGGAATAATACGGAAATCGGAATAATTTCCTTCGTGTATCCGTGGTTGGATAAAATAAAACACATGGATACATGGATACAAGACATCTGGAACATTTAAAGTACGCTTTATTCACTCGTTTTACTTCTCTTTCTCTCTCTGCCTCCTAATGGACCAATGAATTTCAAAACTAAAGTAGGGCAACGAGAGGGACGCTCGTGTCTACGACCACGACTCCGATCTCTTCACGACCAGACCAACTTCATGGAGCTCGGCTGCTCACAAACTCACAATATGATGCTTTTGTTGTACGAGCAAAATTTCTTTTCACGACGCGATGGTTTACTTTTTATCAACTCGCACAACAACGGCCATGATGATGATGGCGAGCACCATCATCATTATTGATGGACAATTGTTTATTGTTATATCATGAGAAATCTATAGATCTATTTACTATCTCGATTTATCGTATTATTGTAAGTCGGACAAAAGTCAACTGAAAGTGAAAGTGGTTGAGAGTAAGAACAGTAAGCAGTGTAGTGTAGGGTAAAGGAGCGTGCCTCAGTTTGGCCCCTAGAAATGAGAATGAAAGCTGGAGACCAGAAGGAGGAGAAGCGAGAGAGATTGACTAGGATCTACGAACTGGAACGTGCGTTGAAAACAAAATATGACTATACATCGAACACAATACACATTAGCGGCCCATGTCATGTCCATGGACCTATCGTCCAGTCTGCCTGTCTGGAACGAAAAATTACCGAAGAATCAATGAGGAAATGTACATCATGTAGGTTTGGCATACATGCAGAGGTTTACACTATTATTGTGTAAGTAGGTTTACGAAGAATAACGCGAATTCGGTTTCGGGTTGTGCACACTAAACTCCAGCGCATTAAATGAGTTATTTTCACGTACTATAACTAATGATGAACGTCCGAAGCATACTACTATACGCATACGCAAGTTACTGAGCTGGAAACGGGAATACATATGAAGCATATGAAAAGTAGTGCTGTGCTAGCGAAAAGGGATACAAGTACGCGAATTTTGTTCCCATTGACCTAACGCGTACCGCTCCCGACGATCATTGAACCAACCGAAGAAGTTTGCCGTTCTAGTGTCTACCGCTTGTCTGCTTAGAATTACACAACTGAAAGCATAGTAAGCGTAACGTCAAGGAGTAAAATGAGAGTTTGTCTCGAAAAAAGTCAAGCTGAGTCAAAGTCAGAAGAACCTCGGAAAACTCTGAAGTCTAGAACTGCTCTAGTCTCCGTGCAAGTGTGACAATGAAGATGCTTTAAGTTTGTGATTTTTTTCTCTCAGGAATAAATGGAAGGAGAGCGTTCTCATGGTTCGGACAACGAACAACTTGACATTCCAAACAGACAATTGTTGGCAAGATGAATTTCACAATTGCGAGTCGCGACCAAGATCGCCATTGGATGCCTGTCTTCGGGGGTACTATTCAAACTCTCTTCATTCTTGACAGTATTCTTTCCTCTTTCCCAGTTGTCACTCACTCTCCCTCCCGTGATGTGATGTGATGTGATACCGATACAATAATATCTTCTTTCAGTCTAAATAATATCTCTTTGTATTGCATTATTGCAATGTACAGATCAACTGCTTATCGAATGCCCGACGGCCGAGCTGCATGTCGCCTACATGGAGACTACGCAGCCCATGAAGAGTCCACTGAAAGTTGGCTTCCTGATGATACACTTCCTCTTCCTTCACCTCTCATACCATATAGTCATATGGCTTGTACCAATCGACACAGCACTCCGGATGTTCACCGTGTCTCGGCCGGAGTCCGCTTTATTGCCAGACATACACGTATCCTTGAAGATTCTACAAAAGTAAGTTATTGCACTTTTTATATAAGACTCATTTCTTCCCCAAGCACCGGAAAAGACTTTCGCTTCTGTCTGACCTTCCGCTGCAGTGAAAGTCGAAATGTTTATCGCTATTCACATTGCGCCATTGCTAGTCACCATTTCCTCCAACTATTATGCCCTGCATTTGCGTGAACGCTTTTATGGCACTAATGATTGAATAAGCTGAATCTCAGCCTGAATGATCTCAGGAACAACCCGCAGCCTTTAACTTGGTTAAATTCTTATTAATAAAAGCAAGCGACGAAGAACACGACCAATGTGAATTGCTTGAAGCAATGAAATTATTCACAGGATTAAATTCCGGGAATACATTCTTCGCCAACTATGCTCCACTCATATTCATTCTCTCCATTCATTTTGTGGTTTTGCTGTACAGGTTAAGGAGGACTGGAAGTACGTGGCTATGGTACTAGACCGGCTGTTCCTCTGGATCTTCACACTTGCAGTTTTGGTTGGAACAGCTGGAATTATTCTCCAAGCTCCATCACTCTACGACGATCGGAAACCACTCAAGGAACACAAACCTGGGTCACTCAAACGACCTGGAAAGCAGTAATCGTCACAAGTGCTATATTGTAACCCACTCTCATGAGCACCACAACCAATTATTGAAGATACTTACTAGTAGCTAGTTAGCTAGCCGCACATGTTCATTGGAGTCAATTTTATAAAGTATTTATGGAGTCAAATTGAGAAGAATCTCATTTTCCCTGCTGGTGGAAAATACTGACTTAATTTCAACTCAGGGAGTACCAATTATTATAGCGAGTACTTCACAATTACAATTAGGGCAGAAATTGTGCCAACACATGCTCATGATTCGCATCTGTGCTAAATCATACTTGGAAACTGAAAAAAATGATGTTGCCTAGTCTGTTCATAGAACGTAAAAGGTAAAGAGGTCATTCCAGTCCAAAGTATAAAATACTATAAATACTATAATAATAAATATATGTTATCCAATGTAGGGCACAGACTATTAAATAAGGCATGCGGTTAGATGATTGTTTCATAAATTATATTAAGTGCACTAGTGGAATTTGTACATTTCTACTCTTGTCATGGAGCGGAAAGAGAATAGCCACTTTTTATTCCTTCCGTTGTTTTCCTTCTCACAGCATGAATGTCATTACAAATTTGAGTTTTCACAATCTAATTCAACTGCTACCTAGTTTATAGTTTGTATATTTATTCATGAGGGTGTTACTCCCTGAAAATGCACTGTATCTGAGCATAGCGTATAATACAATAATCGTAATTGTTCGTGGCAAGTCGCCTAAAACTGGAGGTTTGGCACACCAAGCAAGAAAGAGCTAACGAAGCATGCATTCAGGTATGATGAAGGTGTGAGACGGACCATGTGCTTTCTGCGCAAACCGTGAGAAATCCGGAACCTTACACATTTCGTTTTGTACTGGAGATTCGCCTTCCTAGCGGTCACTGGAACTAGAATCAGGATAAAGTTCAAAACTAGCGTCGCAATATCATTTCATGTTTATATGCCAAATGGGATCCCAATGATTCAAGTGGGTCAGCGGAAAAAAGAATCGGCTCGATGACATGAAAAGCGGCTAAAATGAGAACGAAGATTCTGTCAACACTCATCTTCGTCAAGACTTCCTCTTCCTCTTATTTTCATTCGTTTCTGTTTGGCTATTTTACAAGGCGATTTACAACTCTGGTTTTCTGAAAGGGTCTGATAAAACAATACGGTTCTTCTGACAAGGTCCAGTGTTTATTTTTCTGTCTGCCTTTCGCCACGTCGTAATTAAATGGAATGTAACATTGTAGTAGAAGTGCTTTGGACAAACAAAATGTGTGATAACAAAATAAATCATATGTCACTGAATAAAATTGAGATTGAAATCAAATCTTCTGTAGTTCTGCCAAATGCCTCAAGTTCCTTTCCTTCGCCAGAAGTCAACTTGAAGTTTTGCCTCAGCCAGCCGGCCCACTGACAGAACTGATAATTACGGTCACATATAATCATCCTTCACCCTGACTTCTGACATCCAAAGTCCTTTATCGCACTTCCCACGGATAAAGGATGACGAATGGTTTATATGACTTGTTCCTGGAAATATTTCGAGCTTCAACCGCCCCGGATCAATAATCCAAGAGAAATGGTTGGACGTCTTCATTATTACAAACGCAACCTGCGCTTAACATTATGGTAGTTTTCAGCACCAGCAGAACCCCTTGAGCTTTGGTGGCGCTGGTAAATTTATATATTCGAGATATAAATTAGATTTTCTATATTATATCCCTTGCCAATCAAATTTGAATCTTACATCCACCAGTCCAAAATTCACACATGAATGAACACACCGTCTTCCAGTTTCATTTTCTCTCCGAAATAAAAGAGCATAACACACCAAATCCTCTCATGCGGAAATCAACAAGCTTAACTTTTTTGTTCCGAGCATCCGAGTAAATAGGTGAACATACCTGAGGTAGGATTATTTACTTTTGTGCAGTTGTTCTTGCGCTTTCTTCGACCTGCTTCCATGTTCCTTCGAAAAGTTGCAGGAATCATCTTTTACGAGCCAAAGCCAAATTCCACATAATAGGGCCTGGCCTGGTTTTATGCCAACAATGGTGCTGAAGAACTAAACTGCGCGTTGTGTTCGTTCTGCTAAAGTCTCACTGAAAAAGTGACCACTTCCGGAGTTCTATGTCTGAACTTTCGTCTCTATGCAATGCATTGCATCTTGTAGCTTCGTAAGTTTCGTTGTACATTGCGTAACATAAAATATTTCATAGCAATGCATTTTCACCACGCACAGTTGTTGAAATTTGCTCAGTGGCTGTGGTATTATAACTCATCTTGTCATTGGGCTATGATAACTTATATACCAATTATCAGTTCTTCTTTGCTCTCAGGTCGCATGACTGCTTTTCCTAAATCTGAAAATTCTTTCCTGTGCCTTAAGATGCGCTGACTAGAAAGTTTATTGAAAATACTACGAAGTGACGTGACGACACGGCCATCCTGGTCCTGGTTTACAAGCAAATGTATCAGGGTGAAATTGGCAAAGTGGGGAAATGCTTTCTCTTTTCTCAAGTATTGAGGTTTAAAGGCAATGATGATTGGATGAGTGAACGGAGGAGAATTATGCAGGGTGCCGGGTCTGCCATGTTTCATGTGCAGTGCAATGTGCTGGAAGTGATAGAATAAGCAAGCGGGCGTGTAATAGAATCAACAATCTCACATCTGAAAGAAATCCAATTTGCTCAGGCTGAGAAAGATACCACTTCAAAGGAAAGTAAAACTTTAAACTCTTGAGTTGGGTTTTCTTCTAGTCTCACCGCTTGTCAGCCATGAGTTTGAGGAGCTTGCATCCTGAATCCTGTTGCACTAACACATTATCATTAGAATCATTATTAGGATAGGCCCAATACCTGTATTCAATCAGTAAAAATTGTCTGAGGCAAATTGGCAAATGTTACACAAATTACGTTTTCGATAGAATATTTAACCCAGTCGGCCTTGAGGTGAGTTATCCTGCCAAAGCATGTAGATGGGTTACAAGCCATTGATACATCCAATTCTCGAGATCAGGCTGGGACGATGATGACAGACATCTTTTGATTTTGATTTCTAGGTTAACGTCGCTATATATTCATTGGATTGCGTAAAATTACAAAGTGGTATATGGCATCAGTACGATTTGACAGTCTAGTCGTCGCGTCGCCTTCTAGTCCGTGGTTCACTCGTTATTGCAACACTGAGTCGCTGAGTGTCTCATCGATGGCACAAGAAAAGTCTCGCAAATCCTCTTGCGGGCTCTGTGCTCTACTTCGAGCTGAAGCAGGAGCGTGTGCGAAGAGAGCCAGAATCACCGGCCTCTTTGTCGGTTTTTTCTTCCCACATTTTCGACGCTTTACTGTAACTTTCTCTTGTGACTCATATGCTTATTCTACCTTATTCGTCCCGCGTCATAAAGCCCACTTTTACCAGACCTTTCCAATCTGATAGGTCGTCATCGCTGTTGTTCTTCGGAAGCGGTGTGACATTTGACCACGATTATGTTAGGGCAGTTCTAAGCCAACA
>JAQIUU010000151.1:0-13519 GCA_034694545.1 Mesaphorura macrochaeta
CAGTCTTCGGCGTCTCGCAAGTGCTGTGTCCTCACCTTCTCAATGTCAAAGCAATTTTCTTGTTCGTATTTGCAATTTTGTGATTTGCATGTTAAGCACACCGTATGCGGCGCGCATGCTAAACTTTTTGGACTCTGGCGTTCCTTTGACTTTCTGTCGCGTTTTACGTTTTGGCAAAGATTGGGATTAAGAAGCGAAATTAGGATGATGTGATCAGCGATGACTTCATTCGATGACTGACAACAGATCAGTATCAGGATAATGACGAGTAGATTCAGTCCAAATTAACTCGGTTAATGTTGATAGCCAATTCAACCCTGACTTAAATCTATTTTTGAAAAGCTCAAGGAAACTTGGTCTCTAAATTCGCTCTCGCGCAGCGTGAGCTTCCGAAATAGGAATTGGATGATGAAGGAAAATCCAAGTCTCATTTGCCTTGATTAACAATGGCGTAATAAAATCCGAATTTAACGTTCTTCAGTTGTTCAATGATGCGAGTGCGAGTGAGAGGCTCGAGACCCAGATCGTTAAAATCGGAGTTAACATCAACTCCTTTTCTGGCCTGATTCTGATTTCATCGAGCTATTTTATTAGCATCGTATAGCATCAGGGCCAAAAAGTGACGCAAGGCGTGCCCAAATTCAACTTCGGGTACTTTTAATACTTCTGAATTTGCATATGGCTCCGTCTCTGCCAAGTCATTCTTCGCCGTTTCAAAGACTTCAAACTCGCCGTTTTATAATTTTGCCATGTACGCCAATCGCCATATTGCGATTTGCTACAGTTCTAAATTTTGACTTGGGTTTACGATTTTTTATCACGAAGTACCAAGAGTAACAATGCCATGCCGTAATGCATGATGCTTGAAGCCACCTTTCACTGTCGCCGCCAAGCTGTGATGACGCAAGTAGAGTTTCCGTTTCACCTGAGCGTCTACATCGGTCTTCTGTCTTGTGTTCCATCAATTCCATGAATATTACCACATGCTCGTTCGCAACGTACGTAGCGCCTATAGCATAATAGCAGTAGCGAAAGTGGGTTTGGGTGGAGTTGATTTTTGGGGAGAAAAAATGTCTGCGTGCATTTTGGCATTCACGTAGTTTCATTACAGATTACACGAAGTAGTCGTAATTTGAGTTGTCTTTGCCTTTGCCTTTACCTTTACCTTCGTGATCGCGTGCGAGCGTTGATGCATTGCAGCAGCCATCCTGGTCCTGCTGACTTCTGACTCCTGACTGTTGACATGATGAGTACCAGTTAGCGCACGCCACAGCACACAGTGGTCGGTCGTGGTCAGCGTGAGTATACAGGCGGGAGAGGTGGAATTATGACTAGACTATGATTATGATTACGGATGACATGACATGGTGTAATGGTGTTCATGCTTATGTACGACTGGTTCAGAATACGAGATTTGCTCTTAGATTTCGCTATAAAGCCAGTGGGATTCCGAGCTCTGATTGTTCACTCACGTTCTTGCCGTTTTCTCCGCAGGATCTTTCCAAACCACAAGTACCAAGTAAATTGAAGGCTGACAACGAAAACAAAAACAAACGAAACCATCGCATTTCTGCTCTGCAGCGCACAGACGACGACAATCAGGATCAGGACAGTTGCTCGACAACGACAAGTTCTTCGGGCTCGACGGCCACGACGACCAGCAGCGGCTGTAGCAGCGGCAATAACAACAGCAATTCGGACTCGAAGAATAATAAACACAACGGTCGTGACGGTGCTGACGCTGACAAGTCCGTAAATGGTGATACGATAGAAGACGCTTCAAGTGGTACAGTGTTCAAGAAAATGGTGATGCATAAAAGTGGATCTCGTTCCAATCCCGCTAATGCTGCTCCCGCCATGACAAGAACCGCGACTTCTGCCCGATCCAATGGGCACGGACATTCTAATAACAACAATAAATCACATCACAGCTCGGGAGAAGAGCCACAGTATCTTTATTGCCCAAAACATTCAGGTGAGTTCGCAGAAAGTGATCAGGCAACCTGAAACTTGAGAGTAAGCTTAACTTGCTTAACTATTGTAAACTTTGAACGGAGTCTTACGAGACAGGTTAAAAGCTAGATAGAATATGGAATGAAAGTCTTGAACGCTTAAAGCTGAAACCTGCAACCACAAAATGGCAATCTCAATCTTAAGAAATATTTTCAATAGCATTTCTCAAGAAGATAAATAGATTATCAGCTACATTTTAGTTTAGTTTTGCAATTGCGCAGTGCATTAAATTGGGAAAAAAGGGTTTTACGAGGTGGATTTTTTGTGGCATTGTGGCCACACAGTTAGTACCTGACTTGACACAACCTCATAAATTATGGCATTATGAGTTTCATCTCCATGCATAAGCACCAGTAATAACACCAGTGAGATAATTACGAGCGCACCGCCATTTTCATGTTCGCAGTTTGTAGTTCGTATCCATGAACCTCATAACCTCAACCTTTTGGCTTTAATAGCTAAAGCTTTACAGCACCTGATTAAAGTGTCGAGTTTTAGGAAATAAGCGAACAAGGTTTGAAGTTTGATTAACATTGATCGTCAAAGCGTAATTGAGTATGTAAGTTTCTAGTTCGTTTCCAATTTGTTCAATTTTAATGAGCCTCATAATTTCAACCAGCAACAAATCCTAAATTGCAAAAAGCATAGCAACATTAACATTGAACTTTACACCTGTTAGAATTTGTAATGTCACGGGCACGTCAACAAATAAACCACAGCACCACAGGCACTTTGCCCGCACTGACGAGTGCGAGTCCAGGCCGGGACCTAATTTGCATATACATCTCATACATCATAGTAATCATCTCGCGCACTCGCTCATTACAATCTCATGATCATGATTTTGATTATAATCTCGCACAGCACATCGCAGAACACAACTGTGATTAAAGTCAAGGTTTATGGGACGACCGACCACCATCACATTCGCAAAAACTCAAACTAGTTTTCGTTTTCATTTTCATAAAGCAACGTGCCACCAATTTTATGTGATACGAGAAGTCCCATGCTTTAATCTGGATCAATTTGGCATTTGACACTGGAGCCTGACGGTAATTGCTAATTCGTTGTCGTGATTCAAGTAGAAAGAATGTAAATGCAAATTGCTATTGCCGTGTTCTTAATTCAATTTGTGCGCAGTGCGCAGTACGGATTTTAATTAGATTTTTCCACGAGTGATCTGGCGATTATATAACCCGGGCCTTCGGAACGTGAGTGCGGTTTTGTTGTCGCGTCGCTCGCACTCATCGCTGCATAAATTAATATCGAATCTGACAGACAGACTGGCAATCATAATAAGAGCATAACATAACAAAAGCTCCGCACGACCGCACGGCACGAGCTCGGCAAATGAGACTGAGGTGCTGACTGCCGAAGCTGAAGCTGATGCTGAATAAATTCGATCGCCACACTCTGCTATGAATTTGCGATGATCACAGTTAGACAGTTACATTACAAGTTATGTTATGGTCACTTGCTTGCTGCTACGTTGTACCGCCTACCGCACCTGTTAAATTCTTGTCGCGCTGTTGCTGTTGTTGATGGTCCTGGACCCCTCCATCTGATATAACATAAAGTGGTCCCGATAAGTACCGGCTGTATGTCTGTGTCTGTACCAGCCCCAGATTGTTTCCAGCATCAGTCAGTGACTATACGATAAGATAAGTTCTGCAAAGCAAAAGCACCGTTCCGTTATCGTAAGGTATGCACGGCCACGGGGCACATCACACAATCGCACATGGTGTCGAACACTTGTTGAGGTTTAGCTCGTAAACCTTCCTGGAGTGATAAGCGTGCGTGGTATTCGTGCGCGAAGGGGGAAATAGTAAGCAGGCTTATTGAGACTTTAATAGCTAGCAATTGGCAATTCGAGTTTATGGTTTGGTTTATGAGTGGAGAGTGCTAGTTCTGCAAGCGACATGGACCATTTCTAGCTAACGACGAGACGACTCCAGGTTACTGGTTAAAATAGGAAGGTAGAATCTCGCAATGATTCAGAAGCACAGCCAATTTATCTGAGGAGAAGAAGTTGAATGTGACATTAGTGACACATGATCACATACAACTTGTTCCAGTTTCAGGATTCTTTTTATTAATTTTGGACTTCGTGTTTGTGTTCACGCAGGTCAAACCCTTCGATTCTTTTGTCGTGACTGCGACACCGCAGTTTGTAGCAGTTGTACTGACATTGAGCATGGACGCCATGTAACTGTTCGAGCCATGGATGCTGTCGTCGATGAAAAAGTTTACCTGAAGCAACTGCTGGAATCCGTCCATGAGAAGGTACGCAAGCCAATTTAACAATTTATCAAACGAGTATGCATGAACATTGAGCATGTGTAAATACTGTAATTTTCATTGTTTTATTCTTTAGGTTGAGTCACTTCAAGATGGTGTCTCACAGACTGAAAAATCAATGTGTCTTCTGAGTGAGAGGAAAAGCGCCGCTCTCAAGGAAATTAACGCAGTTTTTGAACAGTTGTTTGAAAAACTGAAGATTCGTCAGCATGAGCTGCTTGATGATGTCGACACACAGTTTGTCGAAAAGATGGATCAAATACGTAAGTCAAGTCTTAATTTTGGAAGGATGTTTGCAATGGCATGACGTGTTACGCTAGCGTTGTATGACCTCACATTTCACATACTACGACTCATTCATGATTTTTGCAGAAAATACCCGAACTCTGATTGCCACACATTTGAAAGACGTGAACGATTGTTGCCTTTTGACTGAGAAAGCTCTTTCACATGAGAATGCAACCGAAATCTTATTCGTGAAGAAACAAATTGGAGAAAGGCTGGAGGATTACTCCAAATTGGATATGGCAACATTTACAGCGTCAACTGGATCCTTCATTGATGACTCTCTCGAGTAAGTTGCCATTGCCATAGTTGTGAAATGACACGCTCGACGACAGCGAGTAAATGTGGATGAGTTTTGTCATCCTATATGAGCAGTATTAAGTATTAGTTATTCCCAATGCAAGAAGAGGAAGTGGCATAGGAGTGCAGAACGTTACGTACAGCGTACATGCAGATAACGTGCAAATATTTTTCGTGTGTCGTATGCAAATTGACGATTTGAAATTTGAATGACAGGCTGTGCAGCAGTGCTGTTTTTGTATGCAGAGTTAATTAGGTTCCGATTCATAAAATGCAATTATGAGCTGCACGTTCTCTTGTTTTTGTATTGGAACCGGATGGGTGGGAGCTTCGTGCGTCGTGCCAAATCTAAACTTCTTCTCTTCACTCTCTCGTCTCTCCGCCTGTCACGGTCACTTGACTTTAGCTTTGACTCAAAGAGTATAAATTATGTTTGAGATGACGGCTTAGGCTCAAGTTAGGTTAAATAATATTTGTTATGTTATGAAGTTATGATGCACCTGTGTCAATCTTCTGTCTTCTCTTTAATTTAGACTCTGTAAAGGAGCCTAGAGCCTAGTTGGTCATGCTTAACAAGCAACGCTTGAGAAACCTTGTTTGTAATTGAGTCGTGACCTTGCAACTTATGCAAAAGTCGTAATTTGATATCACCATCTGAATCTCTGCTTGCTTGCTACACTTGAATCATTCATAAGGCTAACCTGTAATAGCCATTATTATGTAACATGAGTCAGGGATTGAGATTTCCGCTTCCTTCTCCTCTTGAGCTCATCTGTTATTGTAAAGAAATCGAGCCTGACACAAATCGGACCAATGTCGCCAGGGTCTCGAAGTTCCACATGCAAAAATACCAATGAGGGCGTGCACAAGATCGATTCGTATAATCTTTAAGTTTGACGCTCGATCTAATTGCTTGACTTTCATTGATGACAGGTTTGATAAGACGGCCTTGGAGAGGATCGATGTTGGGGATTTGGGACGGATTGTTTCAACTCTACATAAAAGTTGGGCAATTTCGGGAGAAGTTGTACAATCTCGATGTGTGCCAATCGGAAGACGTCACTTTCTCCGACTTCACATGTCGGCCACGCTTGCACCGCATGTGGACTTACGCATGGAAGACATTCAAGTTTCAAGTTCGGTGAAGGAAGTCGTGTATTGCCTTGAGCAACCACGAGAAACAGACAATCGTTCGTTTATCATTCGCTTTTTGGTATCTCGAGTTGGATCTTTCAACTTATCAGTATTGGTTAAAGGGCATCACATTATCGGATCGCCATTCCAGGTAATTTCGTCATCCTTAATTCAATTTGTTGAATTTCTAAGCTTTGAAAACTGACACGTCTTTCTTGTTTCTAGTTTCATGCGTTTGATGCAGAAGATCCAAGGCCAAACAGTTACAGCCCGGTGCCCTACGTGAATGGTACGCATTCAGGTCCTGGCTCCACCCTTCATTCGCCAACTGGAAATGCATATAATTATTCGCGAATTCCGAGATCAAATGGTGCTTCCGTTTCTCCTCGCTCTCGTGTGTCGACACCAACTCGAAAGTATTTCAGTAATGGTTGCTTGGGTAAGTTGACTAAACTTTTTAACTCGAGGGAATCCGCAAAAATAATTATAAATTATTTATTAAACGTGCAATAGAAAAATCGCAAAATCAGTTTCAGGTTAATCAATTATTGCCGAAGAACGTAACAGCTTAGATTTTCAAGAGGTGGCATACATAATAATTAGTCTAGGTACTATTGAATGTTTGACGCACAAGTTCTTGCAACCGCTGGGTTTGAGCAACCAGGATTCTGGCAGCAAGGTGGACTGACCCAAGAATTTGACCGTAGTTCGTAGTTGCGTTTACCTAAACCAAACAAAGCAACAAAACTTTAGCTTGTAAAATGAATACGATTTCGATTGAATCATTTGGTTTTCCTTAATTGCAATATTATTACATCATGGAAGGAAATATTTATACAAAATACAATTCAAGGCTCCAGAAGGTCTTGGCTGCTTACCGGCGGCGGCACTGGATGTTGTGCTCCTTGGGCAGGAGCAGGTGCCTCTGATTTGGAATTAGACGCCATTTCTTTTGCCAACCTTGCTTTCAATTCTTTCATTTTGTTTGCACCTCGGCGTTTCTTGGAAATGCCTTTGGTCCAGCGCTTTCTTGGTGCCTACAATATCAATCAACAAATTAAAGTGAGCGCTATTAGATGAACCGAGGATTGAAACAATAAACTATATTGAAATTGAACAGTTAAAACAAGGTATCAAGCTTACCATTGTAAATTATTCGTTATTAGTCGTGTAACGAATGACGGAGGTAAAAAAATTGATGATTAGCAAGTCTTGGACAGTCGCTTTGAAGTTCTTATCGATGTTGGAATTGGTTATCGAACTCTTATTTTGGCCTACTAGTGTAACATATTTGAATTCATCCGGTTCCTTAGTTTTTTCTACGCCTCCAGTACGGCGAGACGAAGCAATTGAGCCAAGCATTCTAACATCTCCTTGCTGTTGCTTACAGGAGTCAGCTCTCGCCGCAATAATACATTAGAGGACGATCTAATCCTGAAGATTGGTAGCCGAGGACGAAATCGTGGCGAATTTACGAATCCTCAGGGAGTCGCATCAACATCAAATGGACGCCTTGTGGTCACAGACTCAAACAATCAGTGCGTCCAGATCTTTGACAACACTGGAGAGTGCAAGCTCCGATTTGGTTCCAGAGGCAGAAACGTGGGACAGCTTCAGAGGCCAGTTGGTGTTGCCATTCTTCCAACAAATGGAAACATCGTCATTGCTGACTACGATAATAAGTGGATCTCAATATTTGATCAAACTGGGAAGTTTATGAGCAGAATTGGGCATGGCAAATTATTGGGTAAGTGTCACCACTATTAATCATTGCAAAAGACAAATCACGGTCTGTCCTTCTTACTAATTTTACACTTTAATTATTTTCAGGTCCAAAAGGAATAACAACTGATGCTAATGGACTAATTTATGTCGTGGACAACAAGGCGTCATGCATCATCATATTTCAACCAAATGGAAAAATTGTGAACAGGTTTGGATCACGCGGAAATGATGAAGGGCAATTCGCAGGGCCACATTTTATTGCAGTGAACAGCAAAGGACATATGATAATCAGTGACTTCCATAATCATTGCATAAAGGTAAAGTTATTAATAAAGTGCATGTGAAGTAATGAAAATATTTTTGACTATCATATACTCATAATAAATAACACGTTTCTGTTTGGCCAGGTATTTGATTCCGAAGGAGATTATTTGTATTGCTTTGGAACTAATGGAGAAGGCAATGGACAATTCAACGCTCCAACAGGAGTAGCTGTTGATAAAGATGACAACATAATTGTTGCTGACTGGGGCAATAGTAGAATTCAGGTAAGATTTTAATTGGAATTGAAACTCTAAATTGTTTGAATGTTTCAAGCATTTAAGTAATATTAATCTTAATGTTTTTTTCCGCCTCCAGGTATTTGACAGCCAAGGTACATTCCAGTCCTGCGTCAGCACATCGGCCGAGCCGCTATACGGCCCTCAGGGACTCATCGTTACAACAGATGGATATATCGCTATCGCTGATTCCGGAAATCATTGTATTAAATTGTATAAGCATTCATAAGCACAAACGCATCTTCGCATCGTTTGGAATTTGAAGTGAATCATTCCAAGACACTACGCCGACTTCCGCTTCGTCTCCACCTGCAGCTGCCTACTAATAAATTCTAATTTTACTAATGTATTAACATAAACATAGATTAGACGATTAGAAAATTATTTCTTCGTATTAACCCTGTTACATAACATTTAATTATGTATTAACAAATTTTGTAGAAAATCATGCCTATTTTATTGCTCCTTGTTAGATGAAGGAGATTTCTTGTGGTATTGCGTTGAAATAATAGTAACAATAAAAATCCGGATACGTACGTTATTTTTTGGCTGCAACTTAATTGTTTAGATACGGAAGACTTTTCTCTTATATTTTGTCTCCGCACCACGTTCTAATTTTTCGATTCTTTTTCTGTGGCTAAAATTATTTTAGTGGCCAGTCTCCCTGCTCGGGCATCTAAAAAGAATATAGGAAAGAAGTGAAAAATCTGAAAAGGATAAGGAAAAACGGACAAATCTGAAAAAATTAACGAGAAAGTGAAAAGTCTAAAAAAAAATTCAGGAGAACAAGTGCGATACTAATTGAAGTTAGAAGTTGGATTACCGAGACTTGCGGTACGGTCGTACCGCATAAAAACAGGTGTCCGGGTAATTAGTGTAAAATCAGTTTGGTTCAAGAAGAACCGATGGCCGGTGGAGTTTACACCAATTTTTGTGCTTCTGCATAATAGAGCATCCGACGAACAAGTTCTGGACATGTCTCTGCGTTGAAGTAGACAGGAGCTGCTGTGATGTTTTGAAAATTCCGAAAATCAACATTGAAGGAATAATTGTGTTTCGACTGAATAAAACTCCTTAAAATCATTCCTACATATTTACACAGTACACTAAAATAAAACATCTTTATTAGACTCACGAGTTTCAATTTTCCAAGATTATACATTTCATTACTAAATGATTCTATGTTTTAATCTCGAGCCTAATCAGTATCGTATTTTTAATTTGCGCGCATCAAATCACAATTGTTGTTGAATGTGTAATATGCACTGTACAAGATTATGTAGCTAAACATTAAACAAATACAACTCTGCACTATATTACTTTTATCATTAATATCTCTGATAAGCTATATGCTACACGGCTACACCCTACATCATTCTTATAGTCTTACTATAATATAACTAGAGAATGATTACCACAGATTTGAACCACCGTTGATGAACGGAGTCCAGCAAAGATCAAACTCAAACTGGACAGAAGAGACAAGACATCAAGTTGACAGACAACATTGCAAAATACACTCATTAAATTACTATTTACTTATTTACACAATACGATACAAAATTATACTCGACTTCCATTCCAGGGCAGAAGTTGTAATCATTCACCCTGTGTGACTCCGTCTCCTCGTCGACGTCGACTACTTGTTTGTCTTTGTTTTTGTTCCTTCAAAGCATCCAAAATGTAAATGGCGACCCTTATGAGTTTTCTTCACAAACGGCGAGTCTGGTGGTGAAGTCCCGTCAAGGGTACTCAATGGGAGTGCTGACGGGACGACGGAGTCAACCAACTCATACCATTGCGCAACTGGACGTCGAGGATTGTCTAGCATGGCGGCCCAGTGATCTTTGGTCGCAACTGCACAACCGAGTTGCTCGTTCGGTCCAACTCTATAATAATTAAAGTGTAAAGACAGACCCATACTTAAAATGAAAGTTCTAAACAAAACTAAATTAAATGTAGAAATTATTAGCAGTTCAAAATCTACCTGTCATAATCCATAACTTTGAAGAGAAGCTGGACGTCTGCAACGTTCTGCGAAGGTACGTCAAACACGAGTGACTCGTTCCAGATTGGTGCCAACGAAGCTTTCTGAATCGAAGTTTTTCTTTTGCGAATCTTTTTCCCCTGACACATCAGATACACCTTCGTGTATGGATCTATGATTGGAAAAAATAAACAAGACATTAAAGTAGACAATTGGTCCAGGACTCTATTTATGCGTGTGTGCATGTATGAATGTATACCTGAAGATCCGGTAATGTCCATAGCCCTGAGATTTCTTGCCTTGATGATGGTCACTGTGAGTCGTCCGGCTGTTGGCAAATAGCAGAGAGACAAAAGAAGTTCCCCAAGATACAACTTGTCCTGCAAATGCACACAAAAGAGATGAGGATGTAATTAGATAGGTCAAAGGTTATTCGTGGTCATTACTATTAGGCATTTACCTTTGGTGGTGACAAAATATCCATTGTGTAGTGCATTTCACAGCTCAGATCCGAATCCAGTATATTTTTCATGATGACATGCCCAATCAAATCATGTCTTGAGAAGCGATCGAAATCATAGACTGAGAATTGGAGCGAGCGTTCTTTTAGTTCCTCGTACGGGATGCTGCACCACACGAGAAAGAGAGTCAAATGAATACGGAGAAACGAACGAATGAAGAAAATTAATTGCATTCTAAATCCAAGAATCTAATCCGCCTCTCCGCCATCCTCATCTCACTTACTTGAAGAGAAACATTTCATTGAAGAAGGGATTCAGATTCCTGCGGTGAACTTTGGTTTGGCATTTCTTCTTACGATCGGGGAGCAAATAGATCTTGATGTACGGATCGCTATTTCCATTCATATCTTTGGCTGGGAGTTCCAGAGCTTGCAGAACCTGTGTGAAGAGAAGAGTAATACAGAAATGTAATATAACGAGAGCGCGACCACCACCCGCCAGTCGCCCTGAATGAAGAGCTTAGATGAGAAGAGATGAGACGACATGAATGAAATGAATCTCGACCTCTGACTTATCCTACCAAACCGATACCAGCACCGGGCAATGCATGAGCCACGCGCGTGGAACGAATAAGAAACTCATTTAATAAAATTGAAAAGGTAGTAAGGAATCTGTCGACGGTGCGGTGAAAAAAGCGAATTATGTTTTACGGTATTACTACATTATTGCATTCATTCCATTTCCACAAGCCACAAGGTTTTACTCGGAATCTGATTCAAAATAGTATATACAGAATATAGGGGAATGAATTCCAAGAAATTCGTTGACATTGGCGCCGACTCGCATTCTGCATACCGTTTTCGGTCTCGGACTCGGAAATCGAGGGTGAGGGTCACATCCTCGGAACTTACGCGCTGCGGATTCATGTTATTAAAAGGTACACCGCACTCCTAGACGCCTACCTTGACAATCAACGTTTCCAGCTCCTGATCGTACTTGAGTGAGTATTGAAGTTGACCCACGTGCTCATTGCAAGCGCTCTCATCGGTCGATGACTGACGAGTCAGCTCGTTCTTGTAGAGTTCCGGCTGTAAGAAAAAAATAACATGAAATCAAAATGGCTGGTGATGCACCCGTTAGTAATGACAAAAGTTCAATGTTCAATCCCATTAAAATTCAAACTTAATTACATTAATTAGTAAACTACTGCATTCATAATATGCATGGATACTCAACAAGTAAACAACAAGTTACAAACAACGAACAACGCCATTACGCGAATCACGCCATTTTTCACATTATAAACTTTTGGATTTCAATTCCCACATCACGAATGCACGAGCGCATTGAACTTCCTGGCTTGTTCTGTCTTCGCCTTTGCCGGCTTTATCACACCACGTGTACTGAACAGGTCTGTTGTTGTGGACGCGGACGATGGTCGATGGAGTACGGATTAAGCGAATTAACCCCGGCACAGTCTCACGGCACGGGTCACGGCACGGTAGAGCATCCAACTCCCACCCGCGAGCGCCCGGACAAAGCCCGTACAGCGAAGGTACAAAATTTCCTTGCCATTTCCCATTTCTCAGAACTTCAAAGGAGGAGCTTAGAGCTCTACTTTTCGTTTTTCATCTCATATCATTTCCCGTTCCCTTTCCAAAGGGATCAAAACTAATTAAACTTTTTCATACATCATACGCACGGCGCAACGCACGAGTACGTTCACACGCTGTTTCTCCTTTGACTTTCTCCATGAATCACGAATTGGAAAATTGTGAATTGCGAAATGTGAAATGTGTAATGAGAAATACGAATTACAAATTACAAATTGCGAACAGTGAGCTGCGAGTTCCTGGCCTTTCTGGTTTTCTAATGCAAACAAATCATATTTACAGGTATGTGAAGCCGCGACCGCCTGGAGTAATTCAACAGCGTTGAAGTTGAAGTACATAAACTAATAAGACCAATACAGTACGAATGTACGTGTGTGGGAGTTTAGAAGTCTGATGTGAAATGCGAAATGTAATCTGGCGGAAGAAGAAAGGAAACTGATGCTGTTGGGACCAACCGATGGCACGACACAAATCTCAGAGCGAGTTCAACTGAATAAATGACAAATCTAGAGAAAAGGTTAGAAAATGGAAACAGGAAGCCACGAGTGTGCAGCGAGCAGGCATTGACTTTCCAGCTTCAGCATCAGCAAGGGAATTAAATTAGGAAATGTACAACCGAGTCTGGTTCATCATCGTGGTGCTTTGTTGCTTGCTTCGGGCGTCGAGTTCATGACTGCTGTTATTATTTGCTATTTGTTATTGTCATACGTGGCGTGGTGTTCCAAAGGTATGTCTCCGGTCTCACAGTTAATTGGACTCTCGTGGCTTCGCGTTCTCGTTCTCCTATTTTCTATTCTTACAATTTAGTAACCGTTACCGTTTCCACAAGTTTCACAGTTTGGTTGCGTAATTCGTTACAATTTCACTTTTACCATTCATTCTCTAATTTGCTCTACTTACTTGAATGAGTCCGATGCTGTCTTCATTTCCACGTCGGCGGCTTTTCTCCAAAGTTTGCACAATCGGGTCTATTTTCATCCGTTTCGGTGTAGCCGGCATCGTGAGTGACTCGAGACGGTGAGAGAGCTGACGCTGAAAGGTTTCAAGCCTCGTGGGCACAGCAGGCAACGTTGATTGCCTCAAAACCTAAATAAATTAAAACAAAAGTAAATACAAAACACCGCAGCACCAGCGAAATACGTG
>JAQIUU010000152.1:0-13473 GCA_034694545.1 Mesaphorura macrochaeta
GTGATGAAGCTGCCGGAAGCCATTGGACAGGGCTTAGTAAATCCACTTGAAGGAACGTACATTCACGCTAAAGCACTCCCGCTGGACGAGGCTAAACAAAGAGGCTTTATTCTTACAACAGATCGTCCGCTTTCACTAGTGAAAGTTGTGAAAGAACATCTTTACAATCCACAAACCGGCAAAATCGTTGACGCCCTCGTGGGCGACTGGCTAAACGTCGAGCGAGCGGCGCAAGTACAAATCGTTGACCCAACAATTAGTGCAATACAAAACTTAGGAAGTGGGCAACTGAAGTCTCTAAATGCTGCCATTGAAGATGGATCAGTTAATTCAGAAAGAGGGTTGGTTGCTGATGCAAGAAATCGCAAATTCCATACCTTCGACGCTGGCGTTGAAAGTCAATTGATCATCACCGTTCCACGACCAATCACATTCAACCTTGCTTTGACGCAAAATGCAATTGATCTCCGCCGAGGCACATTTTTTGATCAGAGATCAGGGCTGACCAGCCCTTTGGGTGATGCTATTTTGAACGAATTGATCGAACCAACCAGCGCTGTCGTTCGAGACCCTACAACGGAGCAGTACACAAACTTGAGAGAAGCGATGAAGTCAGGACTGATTGATCTCACAAAGCGAGCGCTTGTTGATCCGTTGACCGGAAAGCTAAACCCGTTGTGTATTATCTTTGAGCAAGGTACCGTCGTCTTCTTCCGTGAACCAATTTCATTCGACACCGCCGTGGAGAAAGGCTACCTGAACCTGCTCAACGGCCAGTTCTGTGATACATCATTGGTCGAATCTCCAATCACCCTCAAGGAAGCAATTGATATTCACGCCATCGATCCAAATTCCGCACTTCTCAAAGACACGCTCAACAAGCAACTCATTTCGCTACCTGAAGCGTATGCAAGGGGTCTAATTGACCCCGACAAAGCCACGGTATTCAACAGCAGTACAAGCCATTTAGTTCCATTAGACAAAGCAGTAGCTACAGGCCTAATCGTGACTCCCAAAACTCCACTCAGCCTGCTTCAGGCACTAGAGTACGGGTTGTACAATCCAGAAACTGGCAAATTCACGAACCCCTACAAGACCGGCTCAGAACTCACACTCAATCAAGCCATTCAAGAAGGTATTATAGACCCAAGTACCACCGTCATCAAAGATCCAGCAACGGGTCGCATCATTCCTCTTCTGAGTGCTATTAACGAAGGAATTGTTGACGGTGACAAAAGTGTAGTGAATGATCCCACCACCAATTCCAAAATAAATCTCATCGATGCTTGGCGAGGCGGGCTTTTGGTACCAGCTGAAGCGAGGGTAAGAGTAACACTCCACACAATCTACCAAACAAGCCAACATCCGTTTGGGGGTACTTCACCGCTGCTGTTCCTGCTGCCGTTCTTTTAAAATGTATTTGACCTCGTCTGCTCGTCTCCATTGCCCTTCCGCCCTGCCCTGCTATGCTCATGCTCTTGCCCTGCTCTGCCGCTACAAATTAAATGCTTGTGGGAATTCTTGATTTTATTCTAAGTTTATGCTTTCAGTGAATAATGTACAGCAAATGTTGCTAGCTCGCAAATTATAATTTACTAAACATCTCGAGGGACGGAGATGACATTTTATTTTATTTTTCGCAATTGCAACTGCAACAATTTTTGAGCACATGCTGAGAGAGTTAAGGGACTTGGATGTTGTGCATGTCAACCGCCTACCTCGAGAGAGTGGCAATCATTAGGAAAATAATGCAATGAAACTATTTATGTTTAAGTGTTCCACCGCATACCAAATAGCAACTTATAGCTTTATCAATAAGCTTACTTACATACTATTAATACGAAGCTGGGGGCTTATGGTGCAGTTTCCCAAGCTAAACTGGTGTTTATGGATAACATTTACTTTATTCAGCTTAATTGCATGCAATGGGGGTTCTTGGTGCTGGTGTCACAAACCAATTCTGATTTCTCTGGGAATTTAACTTGTATTTAGCACAAAGTGTACATAAATTAATTTACAAATTAAATTGTACAGTAAAGTAACTTCATAACATTTAACAAACTAAACGTCTAACGTGTTCAATGGAATTCGAAGTGAATTCAAACCCGTAATACGAATTTGATGATTCAATGTTTTGTTTTCTTTGTCTTTTAGATTTTTATGTTTTTAGATTCGATTCCAATGCGTTTCCGTTTTCTCCTTCGTCAAACTTTCTTTGAGAGACAAATTGGGTGATGTTTTATTGGGCATACATGTTTAATTGATGTCTATGTTATTTATTCTAATTTGAATTATGTTTCATTATTGGTTTATATTTAATGTTTTGCTGTCTTTATATTACTAAATGTTTTGAGACTGAATCTGAGAGCGTTAGGCTAACTTAGAATGGGACTTAGTATTTCTGCAATGCAACGAATACATGATGATGCAATGAGATTTAGTGTGATGATGCGTTTCGATGTTGAATGTGCTGTGAATGAAGTGTATTCGTTTTTCGGTTTCGTTAGCTGGTTTTAGTTTAGCACTTAACTATTGTCTTTTCTTCGAACTGATTTATTTTATTGCGCTTTTGCAGCTCGCAATCGAAGAGAAATATCGCTCTTGTGCTGCGTCTATTGACAATTTATTGGATTGGCTAACATCCATTGAAAAACAACTGGCATCTCAGGAAACCGTAAGGGAGACGATTGAAGAAGTGAAACGACAGCTTATCACTGTGAAGGTAATGCACAATTTACTTGTTTGCTTTTGTAATAACTAAAACTCGAATATTAAACACTCGATAACTTTTTTTGCAGTCTATCCGTGATGACTTGGAAAGCCATTCACACACTGTGACCACATGCTTGGATCAAATTAGGCAATTGGTTGCCACTGCAGGAGAAGTTCTTTCATCAGAAGAACTTACCATTTTGGATAAGAATGGAAAACAACTTCAGACTCGCTATAACAGAGCTTCTGACCAGTCGGAGAAACTTCTTCGCAAGCTCATGACTGCTAGTGACGAGCTACGAAAGTACAAGTAAGGAAATTCCCAAGTGCTCATATTCGGTAGTTGATTTGATAGAGATAATTCTACTAACTCATTTGTTATCTAGAACTGAAACGACTACATTCAAGTCATGGATGGAGAAATCCATTCGCATTTTGGAAGAGAAAGAACGTAACATTGAGAATTTGAACATGGCCGGACGAGAGAAGACCAAAGACTTTGTCAGTGATGTTGTGGCTCATCAAGGCGATCTCCGCTTTATCACCATGTCCGCCCAAAAGTTCTTGGACGAATCTAGAGTACGATCATAATTAAATTCTTCTACTATTTTGTTGTCACAATGCTCACTTTTGCCAAATTTACCCTCACATATTATAAATTAAACAGGAGTACTTGAATATTCTCAACGAATACCGCAGCAGCTTGCCTCAGAGACTTCCGTTCTTGCAGGAACGTGAATCCTCAATTCGACATGAAGTTCTTGAAATAACTAGAATCTATCAGGTAATGGATAACCTTTATAAGCGAGTTACACTTTCAGCCGGAAGTATAAATTTTACTTTCGACACAGGACTTGCTTGCGCGTGCGAATCGTCTTTTTGACAAGCTTGCGTTGGGAAGCAGGCAGAAGGAATTCCAGGAAGCCCTGAACAGGGCCGTAGCGTGGCTCAAAGACGTTACACCAAGAGCACAAAGAATTCTTTCTGAACCGGTGGCAACAGACCCCAAGCAGGTCGAGGAACAGCTAAGCAGAGCCAAGACACTCCAGAGTGAAATCTTGAAGAATGGCACTCTCATTGATAGTGTGCGTCAGGCTACCAACAACCTATTAAACAGCTTGGAGGAACTTTCTCCAACGGAACGTCAAACAATTGAGAGTACTGCTAAGGATGTCGAGAGCAAATACAAGAACTTGGTCGACACCATCGCCGAAAAGGTCCATGATTTGGATTCCGCCTCTGGTTTGGTGAAGAAGATTATGGAGAATATGAAACAATTAACAAGCATCCTAGAGAAAGAAGAAAAGCGTTTGCCCAAGGCTGCTATCCCACAAACAAAGGACGAAGCTGACAAAGTCATGCGTGTTCTTCGTCAGATCATCGACGAGTTGAATGACCAACAAGGCCTTTTAGATAATACGAGATCACAAATCAATGATCTCCTTCGCAAAAGACCGAATGTGCCTGATGGCGAACGCCTTCGTGACGCATTTATTGATATTGACAAAAGATGGAAAACATTGCAAGAAACCTGCCGCCAACGGCTTAACTTCTTGGATAATGTCAAAGAATTCCATGACACGCATGACAACCTCTCGAAGTGGTTGAATGCCAAAGATAAGATGATGGGAGTTCTAGGACCAATTGCATCGGACCCAAGAATGGTTGCAAATCAACTTCAACAAGTTCAAGTTATGCGAGATGAATTCAGGGCACAGAAACCAACTTTGGATTCTTTCAACACCTCTGGTGACAGTATTCTTGCTCAAACTAATCCAAACAGTCCTGATGGTCGCAAGATAGACGAAAAATTGGCTAATATCAACCAGAAATGGAATGACTTATTGCATAAGCTTGATGACCGCGAAGGAAGCTTAGAAGCTGCTTCTGGAGCGAGTGCTGATTTCTACAACAATTTGAACAAACTTCAGGATAATTTACACAAAATCAGCGATGACTTGGATGATTTGGCACTTGACAAAGGAAAATTGGGCCCTGATGAATTGCTGAAGAGACTCAATGATCTCGACCGAGCTTTAGCCGCACAACGACCTGTGCTTGCTGGTGTCGAGTCTGCAGGAGAACATTTATGCGACATCCTAACCGACCCAGCTTCAAAAGCCGACATCAAGCAAAAGCTGGCACAAGTTGGACGTTTGTTCAACCAATGCCAAAAGAAGTTGGACAACGCTAAAGCTGAGCTGGAGAATTCCAGAAAAGACGCGCAAGAGTTCGACGAGGCTTGCATCGCCGCTCAGGAATGGCTACATGATATGTTGACCCAACTGACCGATAAGCTTCTCGTGTCGGCCGACCGAGATGTCTTGAGGCAACAAGTTAATCAATTCGAGGTATGCCAATATTTTAATAGTAATATTTAAGCTTAAACTATAATATTTACAAACACGTTTGCTATGTCTCCTTAATTATATTGTTGTAGCCGATCTATCGTGAAGTAATGAGCAAGGAACACGAAATTATTATTACCATCAACAAAGGAAAGGATTTGGCTGCCGCAAAATCAACCAGAGAGAACGATAAAAGAACCATTCGTCAAAACATTGAAGTCATTCAAAAAGGTTGGGACAAGCTTAAGAAGGAAACAGTGGACAGGCACACAAGACTACAAACTTGTACTGAACACTGCCGCAAGTATGACAAAATACGCGAGGGCTTTGTGAAATGGTTGTCCCTAGCTGAACAAAAGTTGGAAGCCCTTCGACTTACTTCTTTCAAGAAACCGGACATCGATAAGCAACTGAAGGAAATGAATGCATTTAAGAACGATCTCTGGCGTCATGCTGGCGAATTCGACTCAAGCCGCAACTCTGGAGAGACCTTCCTCGGTGCTTGCGATCGGGATAAAGATGGAGTTACAAAAGAACTTCATGATATGAAAGTGAGATGGGACACCTTGAACAATGCCACACTCGCACGAATCCAAGAATTGGAGGACGCGTGCGCCAGGCTTGGGGAATTTAATGACAATGTTAGGGACTTGAAAAATGTGCTAAACCGATGCGAAGATCAATTACAAGCGACTGGTGACAACAAAGATCCCAAGATTCTCGCCAAAATTAAAGCTATCGCTGATGAAGCTGCAAAGTTGGACCGCCCATTGGCGACCGTGAAAAATCAAGGAGATAATCTTTGCGATGCGGCGCATGACTATGGTTGCGACTCTGGTCATATTCGAGATGCGGTTGATGATTTGCTTGGCAGATACGACAACCTCAGGTCGAAATTGGACGGCCGTGGTAGCGATCTTGAAGCTGCTCAACGAGCGTTGGCAGAGTTTATGGAACTGCTCAAGGGAATTACCATTGCTATTTCCAATCTTGAGGACGAGCTTAATGGAATGAAGCCCGTTGGTCGAGACATTCCCACCGTTAAAAATCAAATCAGGGAAATGGAAGAATTCGCATACAAAATTAAGGACAACCGTGCCAAGCTTGACCAAGCTGCGTCCGACGCAGAAAACTTGATTCGTCGAGGTAAAGCTCCACTAATCAAAACCTCGAAATGTAAGAATTGTACTTTCAAATTGTGATTTTTTCTGAATATGTAGGTATTGCAATTGATCCAAAAGGCATGAAGAGTCAAATCGATACTTTGAAGAAACAGTTGGGTCGCGTTGAAACAAAGGCACAACAACGTGAATCCGAGCTGGACAAGGCTTTGAAGAGACTTGAAGACTTCTATCAACTTTACCACAACACCGACAGCGAAATCAATGGTTTGATTCAACAAGAGAAATCGTTCAGCAAGGGTATTGGCAGAGATGTTGAAAGTATTCGAGCCCAGCAGGCCCAGTTTAAGGAATTTAGAAGAAATTATGTTGACGTTGTTGGCAAACAAGTTGATGAATGCAACAAAACCGGGCAAGGCCTCATTCAGTCTGCTTCAAATGGAGTCAATACAGGCGGGTTGGAACGAGATTTAGAGAAATTGAATGACAAGTGGAACGCTCTGAAAGAAAGAGTAAGTTGAACTAAAGAATTTTTGTTGATTGAAATGGTTTTGATTCGGATTAATTTTGTTTCCTAATTCTAGCTTATTGAGCAAGAAAGAAAGTTGGATGTCGCCCTATTGAACTCCGGCAAGTAACACCTTTACACTAAAATCTAAATTCCAAATAAATCTCAAAGTTCAATGCACTTTCATTTTTCATAATATTTACAACGTCTCACTTTGCTGAGACCTGATGTCATTTGTATTCTATTATCTATAGGCAAATTCAAGGAAGCACTTGAAGGCTTGAATAAATGGTTGAGCGACATGGAAGATATGGTTGCAAACCAAAAGCCACCTTCCGCTGACTTTAAGGTTGTCAAAGCTCAACTGCAGGAGCAAAAATTCCTTAACAAAATGTTGGCAGACAGACGCCCATCGGTGACATCGCTGTTTCAAATGGGTAATGAGATCGCTGCAAGCGCTGAACCAGCAGAGAAAGCCAGTATTGAACGTGAGATGAAGAAACTTGGTGACAGATATGACAACCTTTGTGATGGTGCTCGAGATAGACAAAAGGCATTGGAAGATGCAATGAGAGTTGCAAAGGAATTCCAGGACAAATTGGGACCACTTACTGAATGGCTTGAGAAAACCGGTAAAAAGTTGAAGGACATGTCATTGATTCCCACCGATGAGGACAAAATTCAAAAGAGGATAAAGGAGCATGAAGTGAGTTTTTGTAAATTAAAAATTTGCGTTGATGCAGTTAATAATATGTGTCGGTATCCGTGTTTCGTAGGCCCTTCATGACACCATTCTAGGAAAACAACCACATTTCAATGAGCTGGCTGACATTGCCGCCAACTTAATGGAACTTGTTGGAGACGAGGAAGCTGCACTCGTCGCCGATAAACTTCAGGAAGTAACAGACAAGTACGGAGCGTTGGTGGATGAATCAGAGGCTTTGGGCAACTTATTGAAGCAAGCGAAGGGAGCGTTGAGACGTCTTGTGCTGTCTTACGAAGAACTCATCCGATGGATGGACGACATGGATAAGAGACTTAATAAATACAAAATTGTTTCTGTCCACAAGGACAAACTTCTTGACCAACTGGATAAACTTGCTGTAAGTGCTACACCGTTGAACTCCAATTTCTGTTAGGCAACAAATTATGGAGAAAGAGTTTCAGAATTAATTATTGTTAAACTTTAGGGCTTGACAGAGGAAATCAAGTCCCGCGAAAGACAAGTCGACGAAACAGTCGATGCGGGAATTGAATTAATGAGGAGCATAACCAGTGACGAGGCCATACAACTGAAAGATAAACTTGATTCGCTACAAAGAAGATTCACGGACGTTACCCAAAAGGCAGCGGATCTACTGCGGAACGGACACGAAGCACTCCCATTGGTTACGCAGTTCCATGATAATCACAACAACTTATCTGACTGGATGACTGACGCTGAGGGGCTGCTCCAGACTTTGGAAAGCGCAAGCTTGGCTGCACAAGAAAAGGAAATTATCCGGCTCGAGAAAGAAATCATTGAACAACGCAAAGTGCTCGATATTGTTCAACAAATTGGACCGCAACTTTGCCAGCTATCACCTGGCGAAGGTGAACATCAGTATAATTCAATAACAGCTCTTACTTCAACAGTACTGACTCAACTTTTTGTTTATTACAGGTGCTTCATATATTGAAAACTTGGTCACTCGAGACAATCGAAGGTTTGATGCCATCTGCGAGCAAGTACAGAGGCGTGCTGAAAGAATTCATATGTCCAAGCAAAGAGCATTGGAAGTCCTCAGTGACATTGATGATTTGTTGGAGTGGTTCCGAGAAATCGAGGGACAAATTAAAGACGCAGAGAAGCCAAGCTGCGAACCGGAAGTTGTAAAGATCCAACTCCAAGAGCACCGTGCTCTTAATGATGAAATTAACAGCCAGAAAGCCCGAGTACGGGATGTCCTCGCTACGGCTAAAAAGGTTAATTGCCCTTATATTTACACTCATTTCACTTCATGAGATTTGAATTTAAATAATGGCAATTATATGTGATTTTCATTTGCCAGGTCCTTCGCGAAGCTCCACAAGGTCAAGATACTACCACCCTTCGGGAGAAGGCAGATGACTTGAAGGAGACCATGGAAGCTGTTTCTAAACTTAGTACAGACAGATTGAACGCTTTGGAACAAGCATTGCCACTGGCAATCCATTTCTTCGAGACCCACATTGACCTGAACCGGTGGATGGATGTGCTTGAAGACGAATTGGCCGTGTTGGATACACCAGCTCTGAGACCCGACCAAATCATGAAGCTTCAAGACAAAACTCAAGCTTTCCTCCAATCTATCAACGAGCATAAGCCACTTGTTGACAAGCTGAACAAGACGGGAGGTGCACTCGTCAAAATTTGCAATGACGATGATGCTGGAAAGGTAGAAGAAATCATGCATGCCGACAACGAAAGATACAACGCTCTCAGGGCCCATCTCAGAGAGAAGCAGCAGATGCTTGAAAGAGCTCTGCAGGATTCGAGCCAATTCAAGGACAAATTGGACGGCATGCTTAATGCATTGGAGAACACTGCCGACCAAGTTAATAATGCTGAACCAATTTCAGCACATCCTGACAAGATCCGTGACCAGATTGATGAAAACAATGCAATCATTGATGATGTGAAGAAACGCGAAGACGCCTTCAATGCGGTAAAGAGACAAGCCAATGATCTTATTAACAAGGCTCCAAACAAAAATGATCCAGCCGTGAAGGACATCAAACAAAAATTGGATCGTCTTAACAGCCTTTGGGATCAAATACAAAAGGCGACAAAGAACAGAAGCAAAAATCTCGATGAAGCATTGGCACTTGCCGAAAAATTCTGGGCCGAACTCCAAGCCATCATGGAGAAATTGGACGCACTTCAAGAAACATTGGAGAATCAGGAGCCACCCGCAGTTGAACCCAAGGCAATTCAGAAACAACAGAATGCCTTGCAAGATATTAAACGGGACATCGAGCGTGTCAAACCAGAAGTCCAACAATGCAAAAAGACCGGCGAGAGCCTGATGAGAGTTTGTGGTGAGCCCGACAAACCAGAAGTTAAGAAGAACATCCAAGACCTTGACAATGCATGGGACAACATCACTGCTCTCTTTGCGAAGAGAGAAGAAAATCTCATCGATGCAATGGAGAAAGCAATGGAATTCCACGACACGCTTCAAGTACGTTCATACTTTAGATTCAGAAATGATTTTTTCATGTTACAGAATGTGAAAGGTCAATTCTATCGATTAGGGTTTGCTGAAATTCTTGGACAAAGCTGAACCACGTTTGGCTAGTTTTGGAGTTGTCGGTGCAGATATCGAGGCCGTTAAGAGACAAATCAAGGAACTGAAGGACTTTAAATCTGAAGTTGATCCAATGATGGTGAAAGTTGAAGCTCTGAACAGGTGAGTATACTTCTTTTGAGATGTACTTCTTTTTTTGCCAAAGGTTGAAGGATACATATATGGAGAAAACACGCCGTTGTCCAAAATGTACAGATTTGTAAATACGAAGTCAACACACTTTAGTTAGAGTCATTCGAGTCGCAGTTTTGTTGAAGGCGAAAAATCTTATCGCCGTATGCCTTTTTTTTCCTGCCACATAAAGTTAGAGTTCAAAATTAATATTGTGGTAGATGGAAAGCATTTACAAAACTTTTTAAACAATTTTGCTAAACTAATCTAATCTATTTTATGTCATCTTGAATTCTTCGGACACATGGATATTCTTTCCTCATAAAATTGGTCAATCGAATAGAACTTTATGGAGGCAAGTTACTGGGTAGAAATTTATGTTTAAGCCCTTGTGTCGTTTTGTGTTGTCTTTTGTGTTCGTTAATTTGGTGTAACTGTTCGTTCTGCCTTAAAGAGACGCCTATGCCTCCTACAACATCCATTCTATTCCCATAAAATTATTGTGTCTGCTTATGTAGTTGGTTTGTCTTTGTTTTTGTGTATTGTTTTGCATGGTGTTCCTCGTAGTTTACAGCAGGCAATAATTTTTGCTGTTGCAATTTTCAGGCAAGCTCACGAGTTAACCGCCAGATCTTCACCTGATCAAGCTGTGAAAATCAAGGGTCCTTTGGAAGAAGTTAACCGCAGATGGGACGACCTCCTCAAGGGCATCGTTGAAAGACAGCGTGAGCTTGAAAATGCTCTGTTGAGATTAGGTCAATTCCAACATGCTTTGAATGAGTTGATGGCATGGATTGAGAAAACGAATAAGTCACTGGATGGCCTGAAAGTTGTTTACGGGGATCCTCAAGTCATTGAGATTGAATTAGCCAAGCTGAAAGTCGTGGTCAATGATATTCAAGCCCATCAAAACAGTGTTGACACACTGAATGATGCTGGGCGTCAAATTATTGAGTCAGAGAGAGGATCAGAAAACGCGTCTCGTACTCAACAGAAGTTGAACGATCTGAATAGAAAATGGAGCGACCTGGAGAAGAAGGCTCTCGACAAACAAAAGGAACTGGAAGATGCACTTCGAGATGCTCAAGCATTCAATGCAGAAATCCAGGACTTGCTCTTCTGGCTCAACGATGTTGACGGTGCTCTTTCTACAACTAAACCTGTCGGTGGATTGCCAGAAACTGCAAAAGAACAACTGGATCGTTTCATGGTATGATCCTTAATTCATGATGATTCGTGATGTTTCGTTTCTATATATGTGCATTGCAATTATGTGTGATTTAGGAAATATTCAACGAACTTGAGACAAATAGGCCGAAAGTGGAAGCTGTTCTTCACCAAGGACAAGAATATCTTAAGAAATCCGCTGATGGTGCAGCTACAAACCTCCAACATAATTTGCGCACATTGAGACAACGTTGGGAAAGTGTGATGAACCGTGCTAATGACAAAAAGATTAAATTGGAGATTGCACTCAAAGAAGCCACCGAATTCCACAAAGCTGTTCAAGATTTCATTGATTGGTTAACTGAAGCCGAAAGATACCTCAACGGATTGCAACCAGTTTCCAGAGTTCTTGATAGAGTTGTGGAACAGGTTGAATCCCACAAAGAATTTCAGAAGGAAATTAGCTCACACCGCGAAGACATGTTGAATCTCGAGAAAAAAGGAAATCATCTGAAATACTTTAGCCAGAAACAAGATGTTATTCTCATCAAGAACTTGCTGGTCAGTGTACAACATCGTTGGGACAGAGTCGTATCTAAAACGACCGAACGCACGCGTGCACTGGATCTTGGCTTGAAGGAAGCAAAGGAGTTCAATGATTCATGGACTTCCCTTTGCAAATGGTTGGATGAGGCAGAAAGAAGCTTGGATGAGATGATCACAACTGCTGGGCAGAATCCTGCTAAGATCAAACAAATGTTGGCTAAGCACAAGGAATTCCAACGCACGTTGGCAGCCAAACAACCAAGCTATGATTCAACAATGAGAAATGGCAAAGCTTTGAAAGATAAAGCACCCAAACCAGACGAGCCAATCCTAAGACAGATGCTGACGGATCTGAAGAGTAAATGGGACTCTGTTTGTAGAAAGAGTATCGAACGGCAGCGTAACCTCGAAGAAGCCCTATTGCGATCTGGTCAGTTCAAGGACGCACTTCAGGAGCTGCTGGACTGGCTGAAACAAATGGACAACCTTTTGGTGGATGATAGTCCTGTACATGGTGACTTGGATACTGTAATGGCACTCATAGAACAACATAAGGTTCGGATATTGTTTGTGACTGTTTTCCCCGAAAAGCGAGTATTGAATTTCGGATTTCCTTCATCTTCCAATTTTCATTTGTAGAAAGTGGAAGACCAGCTCCAGAACAGACGGAATCAGATGAACGATATCGTCAGAACTGGGGAAGAAATGATGGAAACAGCTCCACCAGAGGAACGTAGCAAATTGGCGTCTCAAATCAGAGACTTAAAGCAGTCATTCGACAAGGTTAAGAATAAATGCGAAAGCCGATCACGCAGATTGGAAGGAGCACTTAAAGAAGTAAGATCTCAAAGTTATAAGTATACTACCCTCCTATAATATTAGACGGAGGTGTATAAATGTAATATCGTTTAGGCTGAAAAATTGCACAAATCCGTCCACATGCTCCTGGAATGGCTTTCCGATGCCGAGACAAAACTCAGATATCAAGGATCTCTGCCTGACGACGAAGCTGGTACCAGAAAACTTTTGGAGGAGCAAGAAGCGTAAGTCCCAGACAAGCGTTTCATTCACTTTAAAAAGCTCAACACGCCATTAGTGTCATGTTGGTTTATCTTTCTGTAGCTTTATGCGTGAACTTGCACTGAAAGAACGCGATAAGGACGCCACACTTGAACTGGCGAAGAGCATTTTGGCCAAGGCTCATCCTGATGCTGTTAATGTCATCAAACACTGGATTTCGATTATCCAGTCTAGATGGGATGAAATCTCTTCTTGGGCAAGACAGGTACTTGTTCTCGCTCTAGAATTTCCTACACCCCATTCCATTTATTTCCATTTGTTTTACTGCCCTTCTTAGACATGCTAATTTATTATTTCTGTGTTCACAGAGACAACAAAAACTTCAAGCACATCTGGCCTCGCTGCGCGACAGTGCCCAATTGTTGGAAGAACTTATTGCTTGGCTCCAAAAATGCGAGGACACCTTGACCAGACAAGAAGCCGAGTCGCTTCCAGATGATTTGATCGAAATCAGGCGACTTATCCAAGAACACAACGAATTCATGTACAGCATGGAGAAACGCCAACCAGAAATCGATTCTGTTTGTAAGCCAAAATCTGTTTTGCGATCG